>JAXIVH010001115.1:0-31926 GCA_036785325.1 Urophycis tenuis
AACTAGATTGGGCAATTTGGAGAAACCAAACCAGCCAGTAGGCCTAAACTGGATTTTCAAAGTATTCAACTGAACCCCTATTGACAGGTAGGCCATCTATGTGGGCCTAATGAAATGATTGGATTTACAAGGCCTGCGACAGGCGCACACTGTCTTATTTATTTATTTATTTTACCATTTGATGTATTGATTGCTTTCGGTATGTAGAAATTTCCACAACATGACAAAAAATGCTTCTAAATAAAATGCCTACCTAAAATACATCCGATGAAAAAAATGACGACGAAATCCGACACCCCAGGATGTGGTTGGCTAGGGAGCTCAGATTAAGATTATTTTTACGAGTAGTCACGGTTGTAGGCCAGGCAGTAACATTTAACAACAACAAAAAACGTTAAAAGAATGTGTAGAGGGCTGTCTTTTACTATCTCTCAACAAGTTATTAATTGACAGACAAACTGGTCTTGTAGGCAGCGGTTCACATTCTTGACCCTGACCCAGGCTGTGGTCTTTAGGGACACATGGCGTGCTCTACTGAGACACATTACATCTCCACTCGATGGTGTGATGGATCTACAGGTTACTCAGGCCAACTGCAGAACCTCGGGGTGGATGAGAGATCTTCTATACAAAGCTTCGTGTTGTATAGCACAGGCTCCCCAAAACAGGCCACAACCATTCTAAAAAAAAAAAAAAAAAGTATGATATAAAGTATTAAAGTACTACCTTCATACTTTATATCTACCTTTCACATCCTCATCCTTGTTGCTGAACACCATAATGTATTTTAGCAGAAGGCAAACGGCCTGATAAAAGGAGAAGTTGAACAGCTACGACTCAATGTAAAAGTCCGATAGTGCTGGACACAATGATACGTCAAGAGGTTCACCACCGGGCCAACTATTTTGTATTTTATATGAGGAAACGTGAGCACAGAGTGTCGAGATGCTGGATGTAGTGACTAAAGGGAAATGAATGAGCACTTGATTGCTTTAACAGTCAGCCCCAGCCCCTTTTCCACGCCCTATAGGGGTGTGGGGGGGAGGGAGGCAGAGCGAGTTTCTTGAACATTTTCATTTGAAAGCAAGTTATCTCACACTGCGCGCACACACGCACATGCACAGGCGCACGGGGGGGGGGCTTCCAGAGTACACGTATCACACTACCAAAAAAAAAAAACCACGCACAAACCTGCCGCTTTTTTTGCACAGACGGCAGAATGCATAGCTGATGTCTGCCCTCAGCCTCATCCAGACCTCCTGGATGAAGACTGGAGACCGCTGCTGAAACTGCCGCCGCGGCTCTCATGGACGACACGACCCGCGCACGGCAGGACAACGGGCGGTGTGCGCTACCGGTGAGTGGCCCCGGAGGGTCTCCGAAGTCGTGTTGTCTGTTTGTTTTCGCTCTCTCTTTCTTTTTATAGTCTCAAGTCCCCCCCCCCCCCTCTCCGCTCCCCCCGCTTTTGCCCGTCTATTTATACAAGTTAAGAACTAGGCTATGCGAGTGGGGATGGTGAACTTTTTCCACACGGCGTGGTAGAAGATCCGGCTCCAGATGGAGTGGAGAGGGAGGAACGAAGACACGCCGAAAGTTTTTCACTGGTAGAGTTTGGAGGTGTTGTGTTGACATGAAATGCAAATGTTGAAACCAGTTTCTGAGACTTGATGGATCGTATGGCACGCTCAAATACCACCAAGCTGTGTGCGAAATACACGTTTTAACTGTTGGCCCTGCAGTCAGAAGAGAAGCGATGACAGCCGAAGCGCCGAATTGTGCCCCGCTAGAGCGAAATCGAAGTTGACGTTTAGTTTTATGGAAGTAGTCTGCTTCTCGTTTTGTAACTTCCATTTACTCGACGAGTTGAGGCCTTCCATTGGGGTGTAGGCCTACACCAGGGTCACATAGGCTACTCAGAAATGTATAATAGGTTTCAAGTTTATATACCAGATAAAAACGTACATCATTACCAGCAATGAAATTCTTTCAGCCCGGGTGGACTCAACTTTTCTTATAAGATAGAATATATATTATATATATATATATTTTTTTTTTTTTTAAAGAAGTATGTGTGCAATATGAGACAATAACATGAATAATTAAGTTATACAATCATTGGATGAAACATTTTGGCACCGGCATGTGTACGACAAGGGAGGGACACAGTTGATGGCACAACATTGGTGTCCGCTTACAGTAAGCACCTGTCACCCGCTGGGATGATGCCCTGGTCATCCTCAACATGGCGTCCAGCCCAGACTCATCCAGTGGGGCTAACGGGGAACACTGTGCAGGGTCCACAAGGTGGCAACTGGCAGTTGACAAATGTGGCGCGTCATCTTTTATCTCTTGCTGTTAGCTCACTTTTGACTCGGGCCTCAAATGAGGGGGTGGAGAGAGTATGTAAACTTTTTTTTTTTTTTCTAGAGGTATACAAAGGCTACTGTTAATATTTCAAATGGCCACTGACGGGGGCTGCAGGTCCGAGAAGTTGTTTGTCGACTATAAACATTTACAGATCATGGACAGTGCACAGGAGTTTACACACACACACCAATTTTGGTCAGGGTCTGCCCGTTGCCGAAGTGTGTGTGTGTGTGTGTGTGTGTGTGTGTGTGTGTGTGTGTGTGTGTGTGTGTGTGTGTGTGTGTGTGTGTGTGTGTGTGTGTGTGTGTGTGTGTGTGTGTGTGTGTGTGTGTGTGTGTGACACCCTCCAGCATGGGGGGCCCGTGGTGTTCAGAAGGGGGGGGGGGGCTGCTCTGCTCATGAGCGTGGATGTGAACCATAGGTTAGTAGGCAACCTCTCTTGATCTCATTACAGAGCAGAAGAAGATGGATGGATGGATAATGAGAGCGAGAGAGAGAGAGAGATGAAGATAGAGAGAGAGGAGTGAGTGTAGGATGGATGAAGACAGAAAGAGAGATAGTCATTCTCAGCCAATGACCCCATTAGTGCCAAGGTACTCAGGGTGCAGTGGGAGTCCTAGAACCATCATGATCCCACCCTCCTGCCCTCCCCCCCCCCCCACCACCACCCTCCCTTAGTTTTCAGCCCCAGAGCCCAGGCGGAAGCAGGCTATTCTCATTCTGTATTACGGGCCCCCAGAGCTATTCTGCTATTCTGACGTCCTCCATTGAGTCCAAAAGCTTTCCACCACTCTCAGCGATTTTTCATCGGGTGCCTTCCTTAAACCCCTCTATTATGGCCTGGCCTTGCTGTGTTGGCTGTTGCATTCACTGCCCCCCCCCCCTGACTTTTTGGGCCCCCTCAGCTTATGCTGGGGCTGTGTTTCTGGCGCTGGGTGTCGTGGCGTGCGGGGCGGACCGCTCTCTCTGGGCCGGTCATTGTTAAACCTCCCATTGTGTTGTGTTGTGTTGTGTTGTCTGACAGGCTTGTTGCCGTGGTTGATTCACTGCTGTTGATCCACTGGTGTTGATTCACTAGTGCGTGTCGTCGGGAGTGATGTTGTGTTGTGCAATTGTTTTCGTTCTTTGTCGATGAATAATTAATTAAACTGATTGGCGCAAAAGCCTGGAAGGTTATTTGTCCTAAGTTGGCATTTGCCTCAGTAATGGCTTCATGTAGTCATTAACTAGGCTACACCCTTCTGATCAACGGAAAATAACAACAACAACAACAACAGACTATTTGCCATAACAAGGTAGATGTTTGTACAGGTGTACATCTATAAGATAAGATACGCAAAAAATTAACCCTTTCCACTTTTATTCATCCTTGGTCCAAGGTTCCAGCAGAAGGGCCTCCATCTTATCTGGCCATTGATGGAGGTTTTATAGCTGTTTCCCCTTTTTGAAATCTAATCACCAAAGTAAACTTGTACTGTGTTCCATTTCAGAGCCACGGGAGCAGACGCTAATTGACTCAAGAGAAATTCCCTGGGTGTGTGTGTGCGTGCGTGCGTGCGCGCCTGTGTGTGTGCGTGCGTCTGTGTGTGTGCGTGTGTGTCTCTTGTCGGCAAGTCACTCGCCTTAACGAGAGGAAGGTTAGCGGTTCTCCAAAACCTCATCGGACCGCAAACCGACCGCTGCCGTCTCCCGAGCCCCGCCCGCCCCGCCCCGCCCCGCCCGCGCCCGCGCCCGCTCTATACGATGGAGGGCCCGGCTGGCCCGCGGACCCCCCCCCGCCCCCTGTGTGCCCGCGACGATTCCCCCGCCACCGCGGTCATCATTCCCCATGAGGCCCCCACCAGGACCTGACCAGACCCCTCGCGCCGAGTGAGCTGGTGGGCCCCGAGCACGCCCCCCCCCCCCCCCCCCCGCCGCCGCCCCGAGAGATTCCAGGATGTTTGTGAACTTCCGCAAGATTCGCCGGTGGCAGCGCGTGCAGCTGCTGACCATGTGCCTGGTGCTCTCCCTGCTCATGGTGTGCTGGGAGCAGCTGGACCAGGGCGTGGTGAGCCACGTCAAGTCCTACTCCTACCGCTACCTGGACAACCGCTTCACCTTCATCAAGGACCGCTTCACCATCCCCCGGGAGAAGGCGCTGCACTTCAGCAACTACCGCTACCTGCTGGACCACCGGGACAAGTGTGCCGACCGCGACGTCCTCCTGCTGCTGTTCGTCAAGACGTCCCCGGAGAACAGGCAGCGGCGGCAGGCTATCCGCTCCACCTGGGGCAACGAGAGCTACGTCCTCCAGACGCTGGGGGCGGACGTGAAGGTGGTGTTTGTGCTGGGGGCGCCGGGCGCCGGTCCGGGGGGCCGCTCGGGGTCCCGGCCGGCGGGGCCCGCCGCCTCCAGGAGCCACCAGGAGGCGGTGCAGGAGGAGCTGGTGCGCGAGGACGGCCTCCACGGGGACCTGATCCAGCAGGACTTTGCGGACACCTTCCACAACCTGACGCTGAAGCTCATCCAGCAGTTCGGCTGGGCGCACACGCGCTGCCCGCAGGCGCGCTTCGTGATGACGGCGGACGACGACGTCTTCGTGCACATGCCCAACCTGGTGGGCTACCTGCAGGACATGGCCGGCAAGGGCGTGGCCGACTTCTGGGTGGGCCGCGTGCACCGCGGCGCGCCGCCCATCCGGAACAAGGACAGCAAGTACTACGTGCCCTACGAGATGTACCCGTGGTCCACCTACCCGGACTACACGGCCGGCGCCGGCTACGTGGTCTCCGGCGACGTGGCGGAGAAGATCTACCGGGCCACGCTGCGGCTCAACGCCTCCATCTACATCGACGACGTGTTCATGGGGATCTGCGCGCACGCGGCGGGCGTCTCGCCCCAGGAGCACGTGTTCTTCTCCGGGGAGGGCAAGGCGCCGTACCACGTGTGCATCTACGACCAGATGATGACGTCGCACGGCCACACGGAGGACATCCACGCCCTGTGGCGGGTGGCCACCGACCCGGGCGTGAAGCAGAGCACCTCGGGGTTCCTGGGGCGGCTCTACTGCACGGCGGCGAGGCTGGCGCTGCTATGTAAACCCTACTATTTAAACACGTATCCGTGCAAGGGAGCGTTCGCCTGAGAGCCTCGGGTTTCCCCTTTAGTGTATGTGTGTGTGTGTGTGTGTGTGTGTGTGTTTTTTGAGTGCAAGTCTGCATTTCTATAAATGGTTATAGTAAATTGACCGCCATTTTTTTTAAAATATATATACACAGCGCTCTTCAGACCGGCGGCCATTCTTAAGTGCTTTACAACCGTTGCCTCACCCATTCATCCGTTTCATGCGCACATTTGTACGCCGGCAGGGCTGTACCCATTCGTGGCGGATATTGGCGTAGCTACAAAGATAAAAGATAGGACATCTCTTGGATGTCACATGACTCATTACTCCGGCTCGTCTTGGCTTCTTTTTTTTTTTCCTCCAGCGACAAAGGGCGTATGGTCGCCATCTTCTTTTTATTTTCCCACAATATTTATGGTTTTGAAAGCCACTGTTTGTAGAAAATAAAAATGTCTTTTTGTAAACGTATTTGGGGTTTTTCACCTTAATTTGACTTGTTTCCCCCCCCCCCCCCCGTAGCCACACCCTTGCATGTGTAGCCCATGTATTTATTTATTTGTATATTCATGCAAATGAATTGGGATTGTGTGTAGATTGGTTGGGGGGGGGGGGGGGGGGGGGGGCAAAAGAGGGGAACGCACCGAAGAGCCAGAAACGGCAGTTCAGAAGAGATCTTGTATGTGGGAGAAAAATAAAATCCTTAAAAGCAGCACTCCTCCAACCAGACAAGCCAATGCTTGTTTGGCACATATTGGGACATACAAATTTGCATTTTTTTTTTTTTTTTACTTCAAACGATCAACCACTATAAACGATATTCTCAAAGGGGAACATGCGTCATTTTAGAGTTAGCGTGCAGAAACTGCAGTGACTCATTTGTAGCGTTGAAATTCACACAAAAAATGTCAACTATTTCCCGTGTGACGCGCACAGGGTATCAGAAGTCACGTGTGAAATCCCCAACACGTCTCGTGTTTATGTTATCACAGTTATTGTAGTTTTTCCACTTGGGAGACACACTGCCAGAGAGTCTCTGCGTGGCCCCCACAGTCTCCCTGTGGCCCGGTGGCGCTGTGTGAGCAGAAGCCAGTCATTCCTGTCACCGGGGTATGATCCAGCGAGGCATCTGGCACATTGCTACCAGGCGACGTCACACGCGCCAGCACCCGCGAGCCACGGGCCTCTCCGTGACCCAAACGGGTTCCTGAAACCGGGCCCGCACCCGAGCGCAGCAGCACGTACGGTACGCTCGCCACGCGCGGTTGTCAGATGTGGATAAACAGTGTGTGTGTGTGTGTGTGTGTCTGGCCTGGCCCTCTCCTCGTCTCGTTCCCTGTAGAGAACATGGGCGGTCTGCCTGAACCCCCCCCCCAAGCCGCGATGCTGTCAGGGTTTGATGTTCTCCAAACAGCTGTCCGGTTTTCAGGGCAACTTCGGCGCACCATCAAGCTACCAGCTAGCCGACCCAGTGAAATGAACCCCACTAATCTACATCTGGGGTGGACACTCCCACCACGTGTGATGTCATTAAAGGGAACCTGGTGGTGAAATAGGGGTCTTAGGGGTGCTTTTTTTTAAAGGGCCCCTATTTTACCACCACTTATCAATAGCGTGAACATCTTGGCAGTCTTGAGAGCAGTGGCGGCTGGTGAATAATATTCTAGGTGGGGCTGTGCCATATTCAGTCAATTTCAGTAACCATCCTAATACATTGAACACAAACTACAGGAAACGAGTGCTCCGTGAAATAGTCAATAATTATATTAATGCCAATATTAAAAAGTTGAGGCATTCTAACACAAAACATAAACAAAATATTGCACAAGCACAAGCTTTCCATTTTTTAATTCGAAATTGAATTTTCAAGTCACTTTGGGCTCTATGAAATTACAGTAAACATTTTATATACTAAACAATCAAGAAAATAATCAGCAGATTAATAGGTAGTGAAAATTAAGGACTAAAAATACTAAGGTCAACTATATACAACTGTATAGGCCTACAACTATATACAGACTCGCCCTGACCAGCATTCGATCGCTTGGGGCGATTGGGCGATAAAGTAATCGCCCATATCTGCTTGGATTTGAGGACGCTGATTGGCCAAATTTAATGTCATGCTTTCACATCTTAAATTAGTAATTGGCTAAACAGTTACACAGACCCGCCTTCTTGGGGCGATTTCTCCATCGCCCCAGAGCTGTTGAAGCATGGGACACGGGACGTGTAGGAAAAGCATAGGCCTACATCTTGCACAGATGGTTTTCTATCATATTTTACACATATTACTGGGTAAAGTCATATTTCAAACACACAAATATTAACAATTTGTATAATTTATTATGATTAGTTTTATTTATTTATTTATTGTGGGTCAAGGGGGGGGGCGGTGCCCTATCGCCCTCTATGGGCCAGCCGCCACTGCTTGAGAGAGAACGTCCCGCATCCTGGGTGACGTCACAGCAGCCCTCTTGAAGGAGCGTCAGGCCGGCTTTGGCCCAGCCTGGGACGCGGTGCATCGAGAAACAAAAGGATAACCCAGAGAAAGTGGGTACAAGGTCTATCAAGCCCATCAGGCCAAACGGATCATTCCTGTGGGTTGTATTTCGGCTCTTCGCTGTGGTACCTTTGTTTCATTTCGATAGTGAAGTTAGACAGAATGTAACAAAACAAAACCACACGGGTCCACATCCTTTTCGCCATTTTTGTGTTAACCCACAACTTCCTCCGAATCGCAAAGTTGTTCCTGCCGTGAGTCACGGACGTGGACTTCGTTGGAATGGTCGATGGGATTGTCCTGCTCTCTGGTTGGTCGAGAATCGAGGACGCTGTGTGTAGTGCAGTGAATCTACCCTGGAATCTGGCCGTTTTGTATTGGAACATGTCTATGTAAAACAACATGGTCTGTAAATGGTGGAGGCGTGCATAGCATAGGCCTTCAGCTGTCGACATGCCTATCGAAGGAACTGAGTGACAGAAAGACAGTTCAGACCCACAGAAGATGATTCGCATTGTAGGCCTACCACGATCCTCAAATATGTTTTACTTCTGCTTTGTAACTGGATATCCCCATTTAATCTAATATATATATATAAAAATCTACAAATATCTATGTCTTGTGAAGACATATCCACACCCACCTTTATACATTTCAAGATTGCATGGCAATTAAAACTATAAAACGTGGACCATTACAACATTTATTATTTAAGTCGTATTTTCAACCGACACCCAATTCACATTGTGTGTAGGCCTACCACAATGCACCAATGTGTTTGACTTTGGGCTTTGTAAAATGATATCCGCACGGATATTTCACAATCCACAAATGCATATCGTTAACCTCTGTTTTGGTTGAAAAAAACAATTATATCCACGTTCACTTTCCAGAAGCGAATTTTACTCACAAACTATAATCAATATGCGTTTGTGGGCATGGTAGAGTGGAGCAGAGTGGAGTCCAAGTTCAGGGTTCTCAAGTTGCAAAACCTCATTTCAGGGAGCTTCCAACCCCCCCTTATACTTATGCTGATCAGGAGCTATGGATGCTATATACAGCTGCTATACTACTCGGCAATAAATCGATCCTGAATCCTGATTCCTGATAGTGTATCATAGCTTGATGTTACAAGTTACGAAAGTAGAAAAACAAATGCTAACAATGTTTCTAGTAGTAAATAGAACGGTAGGCTACATATTTGTTGTGAAGGCTAGAAACCTATACAGGCCATTAAACACACACACACACACACACACACACACACACACACACACACACACACACACGTTTCTTAAATATGTGTGGATCAGGGTACACGCAGCGTGTCTTTTTCATCTGTGATCTACAAATAATGAAGGCCAGTAAAACGTCCTCGTTGCGATGATGGAATCTGCGTGGTTTAGTCGCTGATGATGGGACATTCACATGATGGGGTTCAACATTGTGGGGGGGTCAATCAGGGTGGGTCCTCACTGCGTGGCTCTGTGGACCTCAACTGAGGGGCTCTGGAAGTGAGTGTTCCATTCATATTGATTAGCAGGGTTGGAGTTAGGTGGGAGCCAGTGGGAGCTGAGCTCCCATAAAGAGAGGTCTGGCTCCCATAAAAGCAGCAAAATCAATCATCTGTGGGGTCTCTGAAAATACAACAGTATAGCCTAATATTTCAATTATAAATGAAACTATTTTCCCTTCCACATATAGAGTAATATTGACATAAAATAGCTTCACATGACGACGACGAGTAATAACAGTAGCCTAAGCTAAAAAATAGACTGGGGGCAAAAAGAGTCAAAGAAAGCTTAAAAAAAAAAAACGCGGTCACCCTTACAGCCACCGTAGCCCCAACATGCATGATTAAAAAAAGCCCCCGCCCCGAGTTATGGAATCATAACTCGAACCCTGTTGACTACCCTTATTTATCACTCAACAATGACCGAAACACCATTACCCCCCGATAACTCCGAAACTTCCCAAGTAGGAGCGGTCATGTGACATCACGACGCACAAGCCTTGTGCTTGTGTGCGCTCCTGTAGAACAGCCCTTGACGCTACTGTTGTCTCAGCGGTGTGGTGTCTCTGAGAGGTGGTTCCCAAACCAAATGGTCAACAAGACCTTTCGCACTCCACCTCATATGCAAACTAGAAAATAAATTAAATACATTCATACAAAATGGCAAAGCTAACAATGCCGACGCCCCCTTACTACACAATAATGAATGCATGAAGATCACGGTCAGTGGGAAACTGAAAGCCTAACTGCCTTCTATGGACTTTTTGCCTCTTTATTCAATTAGCAATTCAATGTCCAATATGAAAATGCACTTTTGAATTATTTTGATTAAAAAAAAATTGAATCCAAAGTTCATGTGTCTTTGTTTTTTTTTGGCGTCTATTCAAAAGGAAACGCATCTTGCCGTTGGCCGTTCAACGTGCCAGCTGAACAGCTCCCCCTGTCTGTTGCATTGACATTTACATGTCACCACAATTTTGGCGTCAGAAAGAGCCAAAAAGGCCCGGATCTGGCCTAGGTCCACCTCCACCCCTCCGAACCTGGTCCAGCTAATTGGGCTTTCTGCTGGCCAATCAACTCAGTTAGAGTTATGGTAAGGTTAAGGGGTTGATGTTAGGGTTATGGTTAGATTTAGGTATTAGGATGATGGTACGGTGTATTGGGTTAATGTTATGGTTAGGGTGATTGTGAGGTAGTACAAATCAGGTTTCTGGTTCTTATGTCATTCTTTTCATGGTTCCTACGTCCATCATGCATGGGGCTTCTCTGGGGCTGGAGCTCGATGCTACCTGAACCTGCACTACCAAGTTGTACGAGTGAGTCGGGGTGGGATTGGGCTAAGCTCCGCCCATTTTCTCTGCAGCGGGCAGCCCCGGAATGGTAACAGAATGTATCCCACCTGCATTCTGGGAAGAGCTGCCCCGCCTGATTGGCTGCTCTGAACCCAACCAGCAAGTCCATCAGGTGAACCAGTATGGGTGCGTGCTCAGACGATGCACCACCAAGACAGTCAATGTGTCTGGAGTCTGTCGCTGACTGTGGACATGAGAACATCATGGGAGAACCCCACACCACTGCAACAGGACACGCCATTTAGAGTCCTCATTTCAATCAAAATGAATCAAACAACTGAGGTTTGTGTGGCCAAATGCATTTCCATTTTAGTGGAGGCCAAAAGACTTTATGCTCCGAGTTTCAGCAATCACAAATTAACACACAAAAGAATGCATAACGGGACATTTCTTAAGACTTAATACTATGTATATTAATATTTCTATTCAAAAGTCCCACATATCGGCAATACGCTTGCGTAGGCCTACGGGTGAGAAACACTGGCAGCCCACATCAGGGCCTTTAGACTCATGAGTTTAAACTTTACGAGGACTTGAAAAAACTAATTATGCAAAGCAGCTCAGAATACAATGGCCCCCTCCCAAAGGAACGCAGCATTTCAAAAACTAATTTAATTATGGTAGTTACAACCATATTTTGCTGGGACAGCCTGCGGATATTGGCTTGATGAAGGTCTATTAACAAACACGGCGCACAACTCTGCATTGATCAAACCACCGAGGCCCGTTTTCCAGGGGCAGCGGTCAACCTCGGACAAGGGTTGTTAACATGCAATACTTGTAGCATCATGTGCCTTTGGGCAGAGGCCATTGATCACGGACCACCATATACACAGCAGTAATGTTCCGCTTGGCACCACTCCCAACCCCATTAGTCAATGACATTAACCACCACCAGCCAACGCCTGAACACAAAACATGTTATTGCCCAGAGTGTTATCCCGTCATTACAGACCGGCATGTTAAGCACTTAACCGGAATCCACGTAGTGTAACAGGAAATACTGCAGAAAACGCAAAGTGTATGGCAATTTGTTTTATTAAGACTGTCATACAACAGGAATAGGGATTTACAAAAATAGCCTGCAAAGCACAACAGTAAAATCACAATCACAATCAGCATACAGCGAAACAATAAATGAGAACAAAAAAAAAAGTCACTATTCAAAATACTACCACAAAAGACCATATATTTTATATACCGCACATATGTTAGCATAACATAATTTGCAGACTTTATACAGCACTTATACTTTTTAGTCCACAAGTATATCACTAAATGGTGAAGAACATCCAAGACACCCATCGCTATCGAACATGGATATAGATACCTGATAAAGACCCGGTTTAAAGACCCCATAGCTATGCAGCGCCAACCAACTCGACATTAGAAACGACAACGGTCTGAGACACGCCACCATTAAGGACTCCGCTTTTTAGCGCATATCACAAGTCTGATCCAATGTTTTGAGCATTAAAGAGAAATCCCTCTTTTTGGAATAATAGAAGCACAATGCAAGTGGACGGTTTATAGTCGCTGCGATAAAATGGGATCTCACGGCTCAAATCAGGTCGGCCACGTTCATGGGCATCTCCTCCACGGTGGTGTTGTAAAACGTCTCAATGTCCCGCAGGACCCTCTTGTCCTCCTCAGTGATAAAGTTGATGGCAACTCCTTTTCTGCCAAAGCGTCCGCCGCGACCGATTCTACAACACAACACAAGGTCCGTGAGCGGCTTGACGTCTCTGCTGGCGTGCAGCGCTGCAAGAGCTCACGGCTGCCACTTACCTATGAATATAGTTCTCTCGGTTAGTCGGCAAGTCATAGTTTATGACCAGCGAAACCTGCTGCACGTCAATTCCACGAGCCTGCACAAGAAAACAAAAAACAAAAGAACGAATGGAAACAGGTCATAATGGTTCTACGCAGCGTGGGAAGAAACCATTCGGAACAGAGCTAATTGTCGACTGCTTATAAAGTAACAGATTCCCAATGTAGAGAAACCCATTGTGGAGCACAGACCCTTAATCTCCCCAAAATGTAATTGCTCGGCCACTTGTAGGACTGTCGCAACGCAATACCTTTTGGGTAGGAAGTTCTAGGGAGCTACGGTTCGAGCTTGACAGGCCCACACTCACCAGAAGATCCGTGGTGATCAGCACTCTGCTGGAACCCGAGCGAAACTCTCGCATGATGACGTCACGCTCCTTCTGGTCCATGTCACCATGCTGAGAAATCACAGCGCATTTCAAAACCTCAAAACATGCACACCGGCCACGCATAGACGCATGTTGTCTGACGAGTTGAACAGCTGAAGCAGATGCATGGCTCTCACCAGAGCAGACACCGTGAAGTCCCTAGAATGCATCTTGTCAGTGAGCCAGTCTACTTTTCTCCTGGTGTTGAGAAAGATCACAGCCTGGGTGATGGTCAACGTCTCGTACAGGTCACACAGCGTCTCCAGCTTCCACTCCTAGAGACCAAGAAATATCAAATCCACATGAAGCTGGAAACTGGGAAAGCCCAAACGAGTCATCAGGTTAAACACCAGTCAAGTATAATCAAAGTGACTGACAAACATTGCTTGCAAACCAAATGGATTTGCAAGACGAGACCGTTGCAAGGCAAACAATGCGCAGTGTAGCACAGAATCTTGAGCCAAGGGATACTGGACATTAAGAAAGAGGTCCTCCCAAGACTAACTTTCGACACTGTGCCTTTTCTCTCCTTCCTTGGTGTACCCATGCTTACACGGCCACAAGAGCGAGGCATTAAAGCCTCACTGTCGCAGTTTGAGCAGGGTGCTTTATAAAGAAGGGTGCAGTGAAGTGCGTTTTCCAGTCAGAACGGACGGCCTGGCTCCCCTACCTCTCGTTCAACATTGATGTAGAACTGCTTGATGCCCTCCAGGGTCAGCTCCTCCTTCTTCACCAGGATGCGAATTGGCTCTCGCATGAATTTTTTGGTCACTTCCAGCACGTCGGCTGGCATGGTGGCAGAGAGAAGAACCACCTGTTAAAAAAAAGAAACGGGCGGTTAGAGCCGGACTTTAGCTCCTCAAGTAGCATGCAAAGAACAGTACATTTCAGTGATGACTTGTCAGTGGGCTTTGAGACACAGGTTACGGACGTTTAACCAGATCTTATTTGCTGCACACTTCAATACTCTGTTGAAATTCCCTTTACCCAACGACATATATTGGCGTCTGTGGCCTTTGCAGCCAATTGATTAGAGGGCTTACATGTTAGTCTACCCAGCCTGCCACCTGCACTCACTGTGCACGGCCAGAGACTTCAACAAGGCTAAGCAGGCCTATTGCTGAAGCTAGTGAGCTCGGCACAGGCTTTCAGAGGAGGGGCCTCGAAATGAAAACATGTCTGGTTGCTTCCGCCAAACTGCCACTCAAATGCCGACAATGCAAGCGTAATTGCATTCAACAACTGGAGCTCAATTTTTTTTTTAGGAAAGTTACTTTGATGGAAAGAGTTGGTGGTGGTGTAAATTGCCAGAATAGAATTCACTTACTTGGATGGTCGTGTTCAATGTCCGGAAGATCTCATAGATCTGATCCTTGAAACCTCGACTCAGCATCTCGTCGGCTTCGTCCAACACAAACATCTTGATCCCTTTAGGAGCTGCGCAGAGTCACAAGTGCCATTAAATTAGCCGTCTCGTCCTCCAGCACCTGGAAGCACCAGTTGGGCCGCGCGACACCGTACTTACAGATGTACCTCCGGTTAATCATGTCGAACACGCGACCCGGGGTGCCCACCACCATGTGTGGGGCCTCTGCCTGGAGCTTCTGCATTTCAGTGCGGACATTGGTGCCGCCAATACAGGCATGGCAGGTAGCTCCCATGTAGTCTCCCAGAGCTATTATGACTTTCTGGATCTAATGTAGCATGTAAGAAAAGAATGGGGGTGGGGTTTAGTAGGCGTACAACACGAAGGCAGGAAGTGATAGCATTTTTTTTTTTTTCTTTCAAATGAGTGATCAGCATAAAGTTGGTCCCCATAATTGGGTAAGTCCCGAAAGATGAACCATCATTTCACTCACTTCCCACAGCAGGGAACACACACACATGGTTTCACATTTTAAAACAATAGCCACATCACCTTTCAGACCAATGCAGTCATGGACAGGGACTACACCAATCCTAAGAGGGGGGTCCATGTATTCGTTTTGGAAGAGCGAGTTGAAAATACCTGGAGTTTTTTTTGAGCCACTGTCCCAAATATGCCAGCCTTGGTCTGAGAAACAGGTAAGTTAATCCTGACCCCGGGACCAGCATACCTGCTGAGCCAGTTCTCTGGTGGGAGCCAGCACTAGAGCCTGGGTCTCCTTCTGCTCTATGTCCAGCTGTTGCAAGATAGAGATGGCAAAAGTGGCCGTCTTACCAGTGCCTGACTGGGCTTGAGCAATGACATCATAGCCTATTTGGGGAGGGAATACACTGAAGTCAACCATGAGCCACGTGGGGGAAAAAGAATGAACAATTCAAGTACATTAGTAATGCCAGTTGACAAACCAATCCAGGTTTGACGCAGTTCAATGTTGACAATACTCAGGGGATGTTAGCACAAGACAATCCAAGAGCAAGTTTTATTGAATGTTTGAGTGATCAGTAGTATAAAAGTTGTCACCAGTACAAAGTAAGTCCCGAAAGATGGTAAACATCATTTCACTCAAATGCAAACTACAATCAATCAAGATGGTTACATTTAAATAACCGTTATACCTTTGATGCAAGGGATAATTGCCCTTTGCTGAATGGCAGATGGCTTCTCAAAACCATACGCATAGATTCCCCTTAGAAGGGCCTCCTTCAGGTTCATGTCATCAAAGTTGTCCGTAATCTCAGTCCAGTTGCTCTGAAAAAAATAAGTAGACGCCGATTTAGCACCTTGTAAATAACCAGGTTAAAGTTTAATACAAGACACCAACTTACTTCAATTCCACGACAAGTTGGTCATGTCATACACAGCATTTGAGAGAAAATGTTTAATATAATTGTTGACTGCTTATAAAGTAACAGATTTCCAATGTAGAGAAACCCATTGTGGAGCACAGACCTTGATCTGCCCCAAAACGGAATCACTTAGCCACTTAACCGACTGTTGCAAAAACAAGATTTGGGGCATTTTAATTAATTTTAATATCAAAAACACATAGCAGGAGCACAGCAAGACAACCAAATAGCATGTAAACCATCAACTAGGTGATGAACTAGTAAGTTACACAATACAGTACCTCGATGATGCCATCTGGCTCCATTCCCTCTGGCCCCCCATGGTCTCTAGATCTGTGGAAAGAACACCGATTATAGTCCGCATACAGTCAGAGTACAGATTATCTAGTCCGTGTACCAAAGGCCAGCAAGTAAATGACAGATCATACACTACTCAAGCTCACGTGGTCGCCATCAAAGCGGTCGAAAGTTGTTTTTTGGCGCATCGAGTATGTCCAAAACGAGATTACAAGTATTCAACTAAAGGGCACAAGACGTGGTGTTTTTAACCATGATAATCAAAATAACAGCGTCACATTACATTGCGCTGGACTTTACAGAACACACGTGTCCCGATAGAGCATT
The DNA here is from genome assembly GCA_036785325.1 of Urophycis tenuis. Classification (NCBI taxonomy): domain Eukaryota; kingdom Metazoa; phylum Chordata; class Actinopteri; order Gadiformes; family Phycidae; genus Urophycis; species Urophycis tenuis. The sequence goes on from JAXIVH010001115.1 coordinate 16,427, forward strand.
GACGAACAGTCGCTCTTAAAAACAGTGTTGAATGAGGAAAACGTGGATTTGCGGGTCCATAACTTGCATTACGGTTTATAAATCATATCTAGAGCTGCAATAACGCGTGTGAGTGACTGGGTTAGCTCCACGTTAGCGCATAGGCCAGAGGATCGGGCCTGCACCGTCCTGCGTGCAGAGCTGCATGGGCAGCTAGGCCACTCCGAGAGATAGAGCGGCACATTTGTTCAAATGCACACGAGTTTGGGTGTTTAATGTGACAATACATGTACGCACTAAGGGCACATTGAAATGTACATCTTGCATTACAATAGCCACAACGAGTGGTTAAAACTCAGTTTTGCGGTAGTTTAACCAGCCATTATGCTAGCCAGGAACACAGTGAGGCCTTGCAGGCATAATGTGGACCAGGTTCTTTAGGTGGAGCAAATTAAGGGCAGAAGTTATTAAATACATAAGACAAATATTTACACATGTACATTATAATGAGTAATCTAGCAAACAATTTGCGTAATTTACCTGTTGTAATCAGCAGACTCGCTAGACATGGTCTGTTCGCAACTTCAGCATGCGGCTGGAAAGATCGTTGATGACGACTGCAGCTGCTTTTATGTAGCCGGACTATATTCGTTGATGAATGTAAAATCCAATTATATCTATAATTTAACAATACAAAATTCACCAAATATTTCTCCATACGCCAAATTGCCTGTTCCATAAACCATTTAGAAATCGTGTGCAGTGAATAATAATATAGTTAACAAATAATTTTAACTATATTTTGGAGCGGAAGGATATTGCAGTATTCAAGAGTTCTTGTGGCAGAGACTCTGAGGTTAAAATGAGTTCCGGCAAGATTGAGAGTTAGATTTCTTGGGGAAACTCAAGTAGGTCAAGCGCTCCTGAAATTATTACTGAAATATGCTATACCCCAAATTATATCCAACCCATAGTTATATGTAGGGATATTAATTTCTAGATGTATTTAAGTGGTTTGAAAACAATCTGTAAAACACTATCTTATTGGCTTTATTAATTATTATTCTTAATGATCCATTATTCTCCTCTAATTATTATTATAGTTCTACTTAATAAATATCAAAGAAATATAAAGTTCTTAGTTCGAATACAAGATTTTTTTTAAAAATCCTGCGATAATTAAACGTCAACAAAAGAAGTCACTCAAAACTTCATACTTCCGGTTACGTATCAAAATAAATGTTGTCAAATCTATGTTTGATCTACTTTGTGCATAATTTAATTAATAATTAGTATACAACTCGTACGGTGTCAATTCTTGCAACTTCCAATCTACTTGTGTGTATCACTTGTTTTGCTTTTAATCTGAAGAGAACATATTGCAACCGGAAATATGTATTGTACATGGTAACTTAGCACAGGTTAGCCAGCTGGATGGAAAAAAGGGAGTCGGGCTATTACAAACATGGTAAATGCTACCTCAATCTACTTGTTTTAGCAGTTCCAACGATAAATAGGCCAACGGTGTGTGGCTCTAACACATGTGGGTAATTAATCCAAGTAAGAATAGGCACCAACGACCACGAATTCCTGGTAGAACGATGGTTTTTTTGCCATCATTGGTTAACTAGCTAACGGTAAAACATGGGCAAAACAAGCTAGCCAGCTTAGCTTATTTAGTTATTAATTGTTCATAACAACTTCCGAATAGTCTACCACATGTTATCATTGAATTTAGAATTATTACTAGTTTTGCACTTTGCAATAAACCGAAAGTTAATCAAATGCCATAACAGCCAGGTACCAAACCCGGCTAGTTGTTCAATGTTTTGAACAATCAAGCTGCTTCTCAATTGTTCCGCAAACTATTGATAAGACATACATTAACAACACGGAGATGCCCTAAATAACCTTATTATACGCGAGCCATCCATAGACCTCTGCTGGGTTCTAACAACCGGTGGACGCGGCAGGTAGACACATGATTTGGTGACCTAACTTTATGAAGGTTTAGACAGACGTGCATTTAAATGTGAATCTTCTTTTGGTTGATTTCTATGCAGAACAAGCTGAAGTCCTCACAGAAGGATAAAGTTCGTCAGTTCATGATCTTCACTCAGTCCAACGAGAAGATTGCATTGGCCTGTCTATCTCAAAATGAGTGGAAGCTAGATGTTGCCACTGATAACTTCTTCCAAAACCCAGAGCTCTACGTTTCAAATTTAAAGGGAGTCTTGGACAAGAGGAGACTTGAACAGCTGTACAACCGATACAGAGGTACTGTTTGTAAATGCAGATAAACCATTGTATGTCAGGGTCGTAGGGGGGCAGAATGCATTGTGCACGTCATACAATCTGCTGTTCCCCTTCGTCCTCTTCTGTCTTACTCACTCACTTTCACCCTATAGACCCTCAAGATGATAACAAGATCGGTATTGATGGGATCCAGCAGTTTTGTGACGACCTGGGCCTGGACCCAGCTAGTGTCAGCGTGCTCCTTATTGCGTGGAAGTTCCGTGCTGCCACGCAATGCGAGTTCTCGAAGCAGGAGTTCATGGATGGGATGACAGAGCAAGGGTGAGGAGAGGACCACTCAGTGCCCCAGTCCTGTGGCCAGGGCTGGGCAGCTGCAGCACCTAGATATGTTCTAAGTTCAAGAGCTGGCTCAGATGAATACAATGGGGTTATTTCATGTACTTGCACATTTGCTCAATGCACATTTGGGCTTTAATAAGTACTGTCTATCTTAAAACTCCATGCCGCTTGAGAAATATTGTCACTCATATACATTGAGGTTGTGGACCATAACCTCTCTCAGAACCATCTTATAAGCCAACTAACCACACCAATGGTTTGTTAGTCTTGGTTGATCTGAACCTTGTTTTCTTTGTCTTAGGTGTGACAGTATAGAGAAGCTAAAAGCTCAGTTACCCAAAATGGAGCAAGAGCTGAAAGACCAAGGAAGATTTAAGGACTTTTACCAGTTTACATTTAACTTTGCTAAGAACCCTGGCCAAAAAGGATTAGGTAAGTCATTGTGTGTGTTGTGTTTGTCGTGTGTGCATATACATGAATGCATGCCTTCAGTTTTTAAATGATGCGTTACTCTTCCCATTTGTTCATATTGATATATATATTTATTGTTTACTTTTTTTAGATCTAGAAATGGCAATCGCATACTGGAATTTAGTATTGGCTGGAAGATTCAAGTTCTTGGATCTATGGAACAAATTTTTAGTTGTAAGTGAAATGGTGTTGTTCTTCATATTACCACCGTCCTGCTTTGTTGTTGGCTAACTTCAGTCCATACCTCACTTCCTGCAGGAACACCATAAAAGGTCAATTCCCAAAGACACATGGAACCTCTTGTTAGACTTCAGCACAATGATCACAGACGACATGTCAAATTACGATGAGGAAGGTGTGTACAGAGGGCTGAACCGTTCCTTTCTGGGGTTTGCACATTGTAGTGAAAGGCCATGTCATACGACGCCAAACTGAAAGTTCATAACTTGTCTCCAGCGCATATTCAGACCACTTTAGCCACCCGCATTATGCTCTGTGTCATGTCCCAATTATACATCTCTATTTCAAAATTGTGTGTTTTCTCATCCATGAGGGTGGCGTTTTTCGAGTTTTCACATTTTCAAAAAGCTCCGTTGTTGTCGGTCGTTGAACTCTGGCTGTGCCGCGTCTCCACGCGAGCCTCCATCTAATGAGCGTCCCCTAGACCTTTTCATTTGTCTGGAAACCGCTGCAGAAATAATACATGTACATAGAAAAGTGGACTAGCGATGCACCCTGGGGAGCACGTGGCACGGTGAGTCGACGGGACGCCGATGGCAAAGCCGCGTTCTCAGTGGAGCCTGTGTGCGTTAGCGCGAACCCATGGTCAAAAAAAGACGCGTTCACACAATTCCCTGGCATAGTGTGTACATGCCCCCCCCCCCCCCCCACTTGGTGTCACATGCATGCAATCGCTGCGGGGGCTCCATGACAGAGAAACGCCTCACGCTCGTACCCTTTTGCAGTCTGAAACAAATCCGACCTTTTCCTTGTCTGTCCCGTTTTTTTTTTTTTTTTTTTTGAAGGAGCGTGGCCGGTGCTCATCGATGACTTTGTGGAGTTTGCGAGGCCACACATCGGGACCAAGAGCACGGCGGTGTAGCGGTGTAGCGGCGTAGCGGCCCGCAGACAGACGCTCAAGGAACACGAACGTTTGTAGAACTACGAGCCCCTCACCGCGCCGTAGTGGTGAGCCCGGGGGACGAGGATTGCACTGAGCTGAGATCTACATTGCCTTTTCAACCCTCAGGACCGAGACGTTTTACAAAGCAGAGACTTTATAAAGATATACAATATATATATATTAAAAAAAAAAAGAAAAAAGGCGCATCTCTTCGTCTGTGGACTTGGGAGAGGGTGGTATGGGGGGCTTTTATTTCGATTAAAGGGTGTTTTTTTTTTTTTTTTTTCTTTTCTTTGAAAAGAACGTGAAAAGAAGCGGCCATCTTGGAACCATGCGAATGCTTTCACGGCGTACAAGTCGACTCAAAAACAGGCCCTGGCTCAAGGAGCTGCCACCTTGACACTTCCTTTTGATTCATGTTCTCAGACGTCGGCGAGGAACTCGTACTTTGAAATATGGAATCAGATTTTTAATACTTTTTTGTGTGCATACCTGCTACAATTTCTTTTACTTTTAATAAATATTTTGGTGACAGATCAGTACAAAACAGTGATTGTATTTTTTTTTTTTGTTTTAAGCATAATGCTGTTTCTAACATAAGTGTATAAAGACAATAAATATTTCAATATTGTACCTCTTTATCAAGCTAAAAACTTTGTGTTTATTCTGTATGTACAATAGGGCTACGCCATTATTTTCCCTTACCGAATGGTCTTCCATTTCTGCCAGAAATGACATTCAATTAAGTCATCATGTGTACCATTTACTTCACAAATTGAGAACCGTTTTCTTAATTGGCCATTTCTTGTTAAATGTGCTGCCCTCTACTGGCGGCACGTCAAAGAGAACACCCGGTTGCTAAGAGATACTTTACAAACATGAATGGCCGTTAGGATCACGGTGTGCATCTGATGTTTGTAGCTGCAATTCGCTTGATTTACTTCAGCACTTACGTTTACATGGTAACATGTCGGGCACAGCTTTGGCTGAAGTAGACTGGGATGGAGGCTTTGCTATACCTGTGGCTAATGCCGAAAACAAGGCTCTGGAAGAGGAGGTGAGTGTGGTGGCGAAGCGCTGTCCATTCCAACAATATTCCACCATCGCATTACATTAAATCTGTTTGTGCTGAGCCGTGAACCGACAGGTCGTTGACTTCCTGTGCGTTTTTTCTCTCTCCCAATAGCTTCGGCAGAGGGAGAATGAGAAAAATAAGGTGGAAAACGAAGTTGAGCGACTGAAAGACAAAAGCCAAGCTTTGTCTGACCACTTGAAAAATGTCATTCAAGAACTGACTCACACTGAGGTGAGAGTCTGAGAGGCAAAACACTTCCATTACATTACAGCGATCTCCTCTGGTCACATTTTCCTCTATTGGTTAAAAAAAAAGGACTAAAAGACTAAAATAAAAAGAAGCAAAATACATAGAATACATTTGTATCATTGATATGCTCTTTATATATAATATATAACTTGATATTATTATTTCCTTTAGCCAATTTATTAATTTGTTTGTTGTTATTGTTAAATAATGAAAAAATAGGAGATGCTCTTATCAATAACTTGATCGATACATGATCTGTATACAAAGACACAACATGGTGACCTGAGGAGCCGTGTGTTCTTCCCAGGCTCTGTGCAAGGCCAAGGAGAGGGAGACGGACTCAGAGAAGCACCTGAAGGCGCTGTCGGAGCGCGAGGCGGGACGCCTGCGCCAGGAGCTGGCCAGGGTGCAGGGCGAGCTGGGGCTCCTTCAGGAGAAGAAGGAGTCCCAAGAGGTCGGCTTGGTTTATTTGAGTCACAATATCGCGTCTCCTCAGCACGCCGTCGTGTTGTTGTTTCAGCAAGCGGGACCGAGATCGAGAAACAGCGCGTGACTGATGCGATCAAAATCTAAAATAACATGTACCGTAAACAGTATTTTTATATTAAAGGGATGCATCAAATCCACGTTTTAATTTCTAATCCGATAGTGTGACTACAATAGCATCTGATACATCGCTCTCCTTTTCCCTGTGTACACATGCTTACAACAACATGACTATTGAATCACGCGCATCCTAAAGGATATGTAGTTTGATATTTAGACATGCGATCAAAAAGGACGACGGATGAAACATTATTAACCGTTAACAATGCATAAGTCCGGTGGCCGAGCCGAGGATAACCCAGTCGGACCTCCTCTCAGAGAGACATCTCCAAGGCCAGCCAGAAGCTGGAGGAGCTGCGGAAGCAGCTGAACTGGGACCAGCAGACCCTGGACGGCTGGCTGGAGGACTCGGCCCTCCGGGACGAGGACACCATGGCCCTGGTCAAGTACTCCCAGCAGGACGAGCGCAGGATCAAGGTGAACGCACCCCGAGAGAGGCTGCTGCCCCGCGCAGCGAGGAGAGCCACAGGCCAGGGGAGTTTTGAATTGAACAAGATTCAGTGTTTAAGAAAAAGTAGGCTATCGATAAAAAAAGCTATTATTTTTGACATTTTGGGAAAGCTTTGGAAAGTTTCTTTAAAGTAATAATTCTTTTTTTTAGGTAAACTTTTTTTTATCCAAAAAGATAACAGCTCATTAAAATATATTTTTTTTTTTAAAGGGCGACCAAAAATGTAGTAATAACCAAAATGTAACCACATTTTAATAAAATGAATTTCAATCTAAAACAGTGAAATTCTCACACAGTTCTATTCGTTTCAATATTTACTCTTGTTGTTGTTCAGCAGTTCATCAGTTTCATGTTGTCATATTTCAGTCGCTCACTCTGGCGATAGAGAAGAAGACGCTAGAGGCCAACCAGAAACGCAAGGCGCTGGACAACGAACTGATGGAGACGGTGTCCGCACAGGTAACACATACACACGCACGCACGCACACGCACACACACTCACGGACGCACGCACGCACACACACACACACACACACGCACACACACACACACACACACACACACACACATACATACACACACGCACGCACACACACACACACACACACACACACACACACACACACGCACACACATACACACACACATACGCACGCACGCACGCACGCACGCACACACACACACACACACACACACACACACACACACACACACACACATCTTCAAATGCATTGTGTTTTTCCTCGGCTCTGCCATTTTGCTTCCACGGCTTCCCAGGGAAAATGGAGCCAGCGTCTGCCATACATAATCACAGCAGTGTTTCCCAGACGATTGCAAAACCCCCCACTGACTCTGAACTGACTCCTTCTGAGTCCTTCTGACTCGCTCCCCCAGGTGGGCTTGGAGAAGACGGCGGAGAGTTTCCGGCAGGCCCACCAGGAGCGGCAGGAGCTGCTGAGGAGGTGGGAGGCCACCATCAGACAGATGAAGAGCCGGGATGCTGAGATGCAGCAGTGCACGCTGGTGAGTGTCCTCAGCAGACTGGGGGGGGGGTCCCCCGCTGGTGAGTGTCCCCAGCAGAGGGGGGGGGGGGGGTCCCGCTGGTGAGTGTCCCCAGCAGACAGGGGGGGGGGGGGTCCCGCTGGTGAGTGTCCCCAGCAGACGGGGGGGGGGGTCCCGCTGGTGAGTGTCCCCAGCAGACAGGGGGGGGGGGGTCCCGCTGGTGAGTGTCCCCAGCAGACGGGGGGGGGGGGGGTCCCACTGGTGAGTGTCCCCAGCAGACGGGGGGGGGGGGGGGGGGGGGTCCCGCTGGTGAGTGTCCCCAGCAGACGGGGAGGGGGGGGGGGTCCCACTGGTGAGTGTCCCCAGCAGACGGGGGGGGGGGGGGGGGGGGGGTGGTCCGCTGGTGAGTGTCCCCAGCAGACGGGGGGGGGGGGGGGGGGGGGGTCCCGCTGGTGAGTGTCCCCAGCAGACGGGGGGGTGGGGGGGGGGGGTCCCGCTGGTGAGTGTCCCCAGCAGACGGGGGGGGGGGGGTCCCGCTGGTGAGTGTCCCCAGCAGACAGGGGGGGGGGGTCCCGCTGGTGAGTGTCCCCAGCAGACGGGGGGGGGGTCCCGCTGGTGAGTGTCCCCAGCAGACGGGGGGGGGGGGGGGGGGGGGTCCCACTGGTGAGTGTCCCCAGCAGACGGGGGGGGGTGGGGGTCCCGCTGGTGAGTGTCCCCAGCAGATGGGGGGGGTCCCACTGGTGAGTGTCCCCAGCAGACAGGGGGTCCCGCTGGTGAGTGTCCCCAGCAGATGGGGGGGGTCCCACTGGTGAGTGTCCCCAGCAGACAGGGGGTCCCGCTGGTGAGTGTCCCCAGCAGACGGGGGGGGGGTCCCGCTGGTGAGTGTCCCCAGCAGACGGGGGGTCGGATTACTGGGCAGCAGTAGCTCAGTGGACAGAGTGGGTGGACAGAGCGGGTCGTCCACCAACCGTAGGGTCGGCGGTTTGATCCCCTCGATCCCCACTTCCAAACTGTCTGCATGTCGAAGTGTCCTTGAGCAAGACACTGAACCCTAACTTGCTCCCCGGGCTGCTGAACATAGCAGCCCCACTGCTCCTATGTACCATAGGATGGGTCAAACGCAGAGAACAAATTTCATTCCCATATCTAAAAAATACTGAGAATGACCAATAAAGACCGTAAGTCTTCTTCTTCTTCTTCTTCTTCTTCTTCTTCTTCTTCTTCTTCTTCTTCTTCTTCTTCTTCTTCTTCTTCTTCTTCTTCTTCTTCTTTTTCTTCTTCTTCTTCTTCTTCTTCTTCTTCTTCTTCTTCTTCTTCTTCTTCTTCTTCTTCTTCTTCTACCTATTCATTAAAAAAATACTTCATTGACACTTTGATGTTGGACTCGATTCCCCTCGGCTGTTTTTTTTTCCAAAATGTCCCCCTCTGTTCCATCCTTCCATCCTTCCGTACGTTCAGCGTCCTCTAGCAGAGCTCTGGTTGTGTCTGCCCTGCAGCGTCTGGCCGAGGTGAACCAGGAGGTGCGCGAGAGGACCGCGGCCGTGAGGGAGAAGGCGCTCTTCCTGCAGACCGAGGAGCGCAACAACCGCGAGTGCGAGAGGCAGATCTCCGGGGCGGAGCGCCAGGCCTCCCGGCTGAGGGTGGACCTCCAGGAGCAGGAGCTGAACCGCAGCCGGCTGCAGGACGAGGTTCGCTGAGCCGTCCTCTGCTGCGCCGGGGCCTCCTGCCCGCCAGCAGCCATCTTAGGTCTGAATGCTAGCCGGTGCTAGCATTGAATGCTAGTTTGTTTTTAGTATTGTGTAATGGTCTGGGATCTGTTTTTAACAATGCAACAATCCCAGACAGGAAAAAAGAACATAATAGACAATAGGTTTACACAGTCGTAAAGGTGAAACAAACAACGCTGTGCTGGTCTAGACGCTAGCTGGGCGTGGGGGAACTGAAGGGGGAATCCCTACTGGAATTCTACCGTCACCACCAGAATGAAGAACCCATCTCATCTCATCTTATGCCATTGGTTCCTCATTGCGTACGAAACTAAATGCATGGCCCAAGAGCTTTAAGCTCATCTAAAATGTACTCTACTTGGACGAGGTGCATTGAACCCACAACCTTTTGTCCCCGGTCTGTCTCTCTGTGTCTCTGTGTGCAGCTGGACAGCATGAAGACCAAGGTGGACCGGACGGCCACGGATCTGGAGTCGCTGCGCATGCAGACCACCAGCCTGAGGAGAGACATTCAGGACAAGACAGCCAAGTCAGTCACAAACCTTTATATTCTCTCTCTCTCTCTCTCTGTCTCTTTCTGTCTTTGTCCCCGTCTCTCTCTCTCTCTCTCTCTCTCTCTCTCTCTCTCTCTCTCTCTCTCTCCCTTTCTCTCTCTCTCTGTCTCTTTCTGTCACCTCAGCTCTTTTAATCACTTGCCACATTTCCTAGGATCCAGTTTCACACACCGGCACCCCGTGCTGTGACCGTGTCACCGTCCCCTGAATGAAACATCACATTCTTTCAGGAGCGCCGTTAGTGGGCGTGTCTCCTCGGCATGCCTCGCGTCACACCACTGGAATGCTCCACAGATGTGCAGCCCCACCCAGCGCCAGAGTAGTCTGTAGTCTGACTCGAGGCCACATGGGGCTGTTTAAACCATCGACCACACTGTTTAAACCATGCTAAACACACACATGCTAAACACACAGTGCAAGCCATGTGTGTTTAGCCATTTCGATTTGACCAGATTTCATACACAGCGGAGGGTTTGGTAAAGACTGAGGATGTTGGGGATCAAACCCAGAACCTTTTTTTTGCGTGTGTGTGTGTGTGTGTGTGTGTGTGTTTGTATGTTTTTGTGGCTGTGTGTGTGTGTGTGTGTGTGTGTGTGTGTATGTTTGTATGTTTTTGTGGCTGTGTGTGTGTTTGTGTGTGTGTGTGTGTGTCTGTGTGCATGCGTGTGTGTGTGTGTGCGTGGGTGCGCGTGGGTGTCTGTGTGTGTGTGTGTGTGTTTGTGTGTGTGTGGCTGTGTGTATATTTTTGTGTGTGTGTGTGCGTGTGTGCATGCATGCGTGCGTGTGTCTGTGCATGTGTGTGTGTGCGTGTGCGTGTGTGTGTGTGCGTGTGTGTGTGTGCGGTGTGTGTGTGTGTGTGTGTGTGTGTGTGTGTGTGTGTGTGTGTGTGTGTGTGTGTGTGTGTGTGTGTGTGTGTGTGTGTGTGTGCATGTGTGTGTGTGTGTGTGTGTGCGTGTGTGGTCTGTGTGTGTGTTGCAGACTGGAGAAGGCCCCAGCTCCACAACGCCGCTCTGGAGGACAAGCTGAGGGCGGTGACCCAGACGGCCCTCAGTGTGGAGGAGAGAGACGTCCAGGTGGAGCAGCTGCTCAGAGACGAGGAGCAGGCCACCAAGGTAGGCAGCACAGCCAGGCAGACGCCCAGTGGTTTGTTGGACCACTGCGTACAGCCGCCATTTTGGGTCATCTGGTTTTCTTTGTGTCCACTGGTTGTACATTGGCCATGGAAGGAGGTCTTTTTTTTTTTTCTTTTGTATTGTTATTTTCCTAATATTTAATTTAACTCTTGTTATTTGTGGAAGCAGGTACAAAGAACATTTCACTGCACATTGTACTGTGTATGATTGTGTATGTGACAAATAAAACTCTTGAATCTTGAATCTTGTCCATAGATTGTCTATCATCACCGTCAAATGTTTTATGTTTTATGTTAAATAGTTATTGTCCTATATAAGACTTTTATTTGTATTCTTGTCCTCAACAGTTTTTTCTAATCTTGTCCTCAACAGTTTTTCAACAGTTTTTTTTTTTCTGTGATGTTCGCCAGGAGCTTGACTGTGCACCTCCATCACCAGCGGGAGGGGCTGTTTCGCCAGAAGCAGAATCTCCAGGCACTCAGGACCAAGGAGAAGGACCTCACCTCCCAGTTGTTGGGGAGCAAGGCAGCCCTGTCCAGCCTCAAAGGGGCACATCACCAAGCTGGACCAGAACCTCCTCAAACAGCAGGAGATCATCTACAAGCAGGTAGAGACACGCTGTGCACCTTCTCAATTCATAGCTAACTATTTAGTGACTTCTTAGGAGGAATGCTTTTTATCCAATGCGCTTGGTAAGTAACAGCCATGGACTCTTGATGGTGGTTGTTGACAGTGAAGACCGGTTTATGCTTCTGCGTAGGGGCTTGCGTCGTGATCACGCAATGGCCACGCAGTTGCTCGGACGCAGTCATGAGCCCGTGATGGTTCTGCGTGGGTTTACGTGGAGTTTACGTCTCGAAATGCAATTCATTGCACACCGGTAGAGGGACCAAAATGACCATCCTGGTCATTACATACGGATTACTAGCGAGTAAAAAAAAGTTTACAGAAATGAAGGCAAAAGTTATATATATATATGTTGTCGCCAATCAGTCGAAGCATTTATCAAGGCTGTGTTTACACCGTAGCGGTGTTTTACGAGTGAGAAACCGGGAAAGAAGCGATCTCCAGCCAATGTAGTTTCGCGGGACCAATCACAGCCAAAGCCGCTGCGTTGGGGTTGCGTCGCCTCGACGCGCGTCTAGGATTTTGGGAGGTGCACATCGAGGACGTAAAGGGGACCGTAAAGGGTCCGTAAAGGGTCCCGACAAACCCCCCAGGTCGTTGCGTCAACGCGGAAGTATAAACGAAGCATAACCCAGCCTTAAGTGACAGCCATGGGCTCTTGACGGTGCTTGTTGACCGTGAGTTCTCTGCTCCTTCCCGCCCAGAGCATCCAGATCCAGCAGCTGGAGAGCAAGGCGGCCCGTCTGCAGGGGGGAGGTCAACACGGAGGAGAAGCAGGCCCTGGAGCAGAAGACCGCGCCCAGCTGACCAGCGCCCTGGAGGAGAGGACCCGGGCGGCCCAGCTGCTCAGCGTGCAGCTCAAGGAGCTAGAGGTCCTTAAGTTTGTGTGTCTGTCTGACACACACACACACACACACACGCACACACACAAGCACACACACACCACACACGCACACACGCACACACAGCACACACGCGACGCACGCACGCAACACACGCACGCACGGCACGCACCACGCACGCAGCACACACGCACACAGCACACCACCGCACAGCACACACGCACGCACGCACGCACACACAAGCACACACACACACACACACACCACCCTTTCGTGATCTGGCAGAAGGACTGCCATGGACTAGGGCTTGAAGACCGATACTATTACTAAGACTTTGCGTGCCGTATGTATCCTTAAAGGTTTAATATGTCACTTCTGCGGCTATGGGTCCCTCAAGCAGAACAATAACAGAATGCATAGTTTGAATGACATAGTCGTGACATAGCAAGGGAACAGGTTTATTCACATTATTTCAGTGACGTGATGTCCAACTTGCCAACAACCATGAGATCAGTCGACTACCCGAACCGCTGTACCGCCTGTGATGTATCACAGGTCACACAGCGTGCAGCTCTCACTGTTATCCATCTGGAACATCTATGATTCGTTGAGGTGGTGGTGATGTCTCAATTGACGAGGGTGGCAGTAGCTCAGTGGGTAGAGCGGGTTTGTACAGAGCGGGTCGTCCACTAACCGTAGGGTCGGTGGTTCGATCCCCTTGATCCCCCCTCCTCCTCCTCCAGACTGTCCACATGGTGATTGTAAGTCGCTTTGCACAAAAGCGTCTGCCTAAACACCCCTTTGACCTTTACGAGTGTGTGGTGGTGGTGGTGGTGGTGGGGGTGTGGTTGTCAGGACGACCTCCCGCAGCGCGAGGAAGCAGGCGGAGAAGGCCGGCGCGGAGAAACCGAGAGATGACCACCCGGATGGAGGAGCTGCAGCTGTTCAACGAGACCTCCGACAAGGAGCTGAGGGAAGCTCAGGACGGGCCAAGCAGGTGGGCCCGACCCTCTCGCCCCGGGGGGGGGGGGTCCGCGTCAGAAGTCCCTCCCCTCTGGCGTTCCTCACATGGCCCGTGACAGCGTGCCACCGCAGAACCCTCCTCTGACGCCTCAGCCTCCGATCACTCGATACACCGGTCAGATTGAAAGTAGAGCGCGGAGCGGGCTGGAGGTTTCTGTCCGAGCTTCGGCCCGCGTCCGACAGAACAGCAACCGAAACCGGACCCGAGACCCGACAGGCATCAGGCTTTTTTAATGTCCGAACCCGACCAACAGTTGAAGTCTATTTTTTTTTTTCATACTAATGACACGTTTACGTCTGTGTTTATGAAAGCCTCGCCTTTATCAAGCAACTGCAAGGCATTTGGAAATGAGCGCAACATGTGCGGGTTAATGTGCGGGTAAATTTCAAATTTCAAATCGCGCATGTGATGGTGACCGAGCCCGACCCGAACCCGAGCATAATTTCTTAAATAAGAATTACTCTTTTTTGATCCCGTGAGGGAAATTTTGGTCTCTGCATTTAACCCAATGGTGAATTAGTGGAAATACACTCAGCACACAGTGAGGTGAAGCACACTAATCCCGAGGCAGTGAGCTGCCAACAGCGGCGCTCGGGGAGCAGTGAGGGGTTAGGTGCCTTGCTCACAGGCACTTCAGAGCCGTTCGTACTGGTCGGGATTTCGAACGGGCAACCCTCAGGTTACAAGTCCGAAGCCCCTAACCAGTAGGCCGTGGCTGCCCAAATAATTATAAATAAATAATAAATGATAAATAAATAACAAAAAATAAACTATCCGAAACCTCCATCCATCCTCTAATGGAAACTCCTGGGTCTGGCGGCGAGCAGGACGCCATGGTGGAGGAGAACATCGTGAAGCTGGAGCTGCAGCGGCTGAGGGACCTGCTGTACAACAAGGCGGACGGCGTGCTGTCCCAGGAGAAGAGGAGGCTGGCGCTGCAGACCGCCATGAGGGAACGGCAGGAGGACATCAGGGTCCACCGCCAGATGCTGGCCAAGGAGCTGAAGATCGCCAGCCAGCAGGAGAAGCAGGAGCTGAGGTGAGGCCGTGTGACAAGAACAAGGGAAGAAAAAAAGTAAGGGGACGCATTCAGGTCAAAACGGTCACAGAGCGTTTTTCACAAGGTCACGCGCACATCAGTGTCACTGTTCCTTCAGAGATTTTACCATCTCATTTGTACTATTTAGCAGATTTCAAGCTAAGCAACTTAGTGAATTTAGCTATTCATTTAGCTATATCATTTAGCAGACACTTTTACCCACAGTGACTTGGTGTTGACTGTTGTTCTTTAATCGTTGCAGCTGAAACACCCTACTGCTAACCGCTAACTGCTAAATGCTAACTGCTAACGCGCGCTAAATGCTAAACGCTAGACTGTCATGACCTTGCTCCGAGGGTCAGCAGTGACTCTGGGCCTCCAGACAGGGGCGAGGGGGGCGTAACGCTGTGACTCTGGTTGTGTGTGTGTCAGCATGGAGGGTCCACGTGAGGCTGTCCAGGGTGGACGTGATGAGGAAGCGCTTTGAGGTCTTGACCATCTCCATGGCGACGCCCCCGAGGGAGAAGAGGAACGCTCGCCAGGCCTACTACGTCATAAAGGTCAGGGTTCTCGCGGAACCGTTTCATGGCATCTCGGCAACACGCGCACGGGGGGGGGGGGGGGGTGGGGGGTAACCGGGGTAACATGGTAACCAGGGTAACCACCCCCTACCCCCCCCCTCAGGGCCGCCCAGGAGAAGGAGGAGCTCAGGCGGAAGGGGACAGCCTGGACGCCAAGATCCGCAAGATGGAGACGGAGGTGCGCGCCCTGGACAACACCATTCAGCTGGTCAACAACTGCAACTCGTCCTACCGCAAGTCCCTGCAGCAAAGTCCCCGAGGCCGGTGAGTCCGGATGAGCGACGGTGCCGGCGCCTCACGCTCCGTCTCCTCCTGGGCATCGTCCTAGAACAGTGCTTCTCAACGGGTTGGGTCACGCACCTATTTTCAGTGGGTCCCGAGCCATTGTCCAGGCAAAAAAACCCAAAACGTGCTATGCTTTT
>JAXIVH010001116.1:0-7500 GCA_036785325.1 Urophycis tenuis
CATTAATTCCAGTTCAATTATGTTTTTCAAGAATGGTGTTGATGTATAAACCTAAGAATCATTGTGCTTTCATTACCTTAGCAGGAGCCCTTTATGTCTACATTGAAAACAGGTCCTCTGCCATGGAGCCTGCCATGTTTCTACAGTAGCCCAGAAGGGACAAAAACCTCTAGAGTCAATTTTCAATTAAATGTAAGCGAAGGGGTGTCACTGTTACTTTTAGGACTTTCATGATAGTTGGCTGTATATGAAATGCACCACACACCATGACTTTATCTCATAAGTGTCTGAGAGGCTTAACCCACTCTTTCTTGCCTCATATAGCCAGTAAAGACGAGCTTATGCTCCGTCCTTTCACCCAAATATCCAATGTATGCAAAGGATTAAGTTATAATGGAGTTTCACTTTTGAAATTGGTTAATGTATTGTACTTTGCAGATGAGGGGGATTATGTGGATTCATTCTTTAATACGGAAGTGGGTTTCCCTTGCCCGGACGTGGGTCACCGGGGCCCCCCCCTGGAGCCAGGCCTGGGGGAAGGGCCCGTTGGCGAGCGCCTGGTGGCCGGGTCTACGCCCGCGGGGCCCGGTCGGGCACAGCCCGAAGGGATGACGCGGGACCCCCTTCCCATGGGTTCACCACCCGTGGGAGGGGCCAAAGGGGTCGGGTGCGATGTGAGCTGGGCGGCAGCAGGAGGCGGGGACCTGGACGGTCCGACCCTCGGCTGCAGAAGCTAGCTCTGGGGACGTGGAACGTCACCTCTCTGGCGGGGAAGGAGCCTGAGCTGGTGTGCGAGGCTGAGAGGTACCGGCTGGATATAGTCGGGCTCACCTCGACACATAGTTTGGGCTCCGGAACCAGCGTCCTTGAGAGGGGTTGGACTCTTTTCCACTCTGGAGTTGCCCTTGGGGAGAGGCGCCGAGCGGGGGTGGGAATGCTTATTTCCCCCCGGCTCGGTGCCTGTACGTTGGGGTTCACCCCGGTGGACGAGAGGGTAGCCTCCCTCCGCCTTCGGGTGGGGGGACGGGTCCTGACTGTCGTTTGTGCTTATGCACCGAACGGCAGTTCGGAGTACCCACCCTTTCTGGAGTCCTTAGAGGGGGTGTTAGAAAGTGCCCCCTCTGGGGACTCCCTTGTTCTGCTGGGAGACTTCAACGCCCATGTGGGCAATGACAGTGAGACCTGGAGGGGCGTGATTGGGAGGAACGGCCCCCCTGATCTGAACCCGAGTGGTGTTTTGTTGTTGGACTTCTGTGCTCGTCATGGATTGTCCATAACGAACACCATGTTCAGGCATAAGGGTGTCCACATGTGCACTTGGCACCAGGACACCCTAGGCCGCAGTTCAATGATCGACTTTGTAGTTGTATCATCGGACTTGCGGCCGCATGTCCTGGACACTCGGGTGAAGAGAGGGGCGGAGCTGTCAACTGATCACCACCTGGTGGCGAGTTGGCCCCGATGGCGGGGGAAGATGCCGGTCAGACCTGGCAGACCCAAACGTACTGTGAGGGTCTGCTGGGAATGTCTGGCAGAATCTCCTGTCAGAACGAGCTTCAACTCCCACCTCCGGGAGAGCTTCAACCATGTCCCGGGGGAGGTGGGGGACATAGAGTCCGAGTGGACCTTGTTCCGTGCCTCCATTGTTGAAGCGGCCGACCGGAGCTGTGGCCGTAAGGTCATCGGTGCCTGTCGCGGCGGCAACCCCCGAACCCGCTGGTGGACCCCAGCGGTAAGGGATGCCGTCAAGCTGAAGAAGGAGTCCTACCGGGCCTTTTTGGCCCGTGGGACTCCCGAGGCAGCTGATGGGTACCGGCGGGCCAAGCGGGGCGCGGCTTCGGCGGTTGCGGAGGCAAAAACTCGGGTGTGGGAGGAGTTCGGTGAGGCCATGGAGAAGGACTTCCTAACGGCTTCGAGGAGGTTCTGGACCACCATCCGGCATCTCAGGAGGGTGCTCTGTCAACACCGTGTACGGGAGAGACGGGGCGCTGCTGACCTCGACTCGGGACGTTGTGAATCGGTGGGGGGAATACTTCGAAGACCTCCTCAATCCCACCAACACGCCTTCCACTGAGGAAGCAGGGTCTGGGGACTCGGGGGGGGGACTCTCCTATCTCCGGGGCTGAGGTCGCCGAGGTGGTTAAAAAGCTCCTCGGTGGCAAGGCCCCGGGGGTGGACGAGATCCACCCCGAGTTCGTGTCTTGGTTGACACGTCTCTGCAGCATCGCGTGGACATCGGGGGCAGTGCCTCTGGATTGGCAGACCGGGGTGGTGGTTCCCCTCTTCAAAAAGGGGGACCGGAGGGTGTGCTCCAACTACAGGGGGATCACACTCCTCAGCCTCCCCGGTAAGGTCTATTCGGGGGTCCTGGAGAGGAGGGTCCGTAGGATAGTCGAACCTCGGATCCAGGAGGAGCAATGTGGTTTTCGTCCCGGCCGTGGAACTGTGGACCAGCTCTATACCCTTGGCGCGGTACTCGAGGGTGCATGGGAGTTCGCCCAACCAGTCTACATGTGCTTTGTGGACTTGGAGAAGGCGTTCGACCGTGTCCCTCGGGGAGCCCTGTGGGGGGTGCTCCGGGAGTATGGGGTACCGGGCCCGCTGTTACGGGCCATCGGGTCCCTGTACTCCCGGTGCCAGAGCTTGGTCCGCATTGCCGGCAGTAAGTCGAGCCTGTTTCCGGTGAGAGTTGGCCTCCGCCAGGGCTGCCCTTTGTCACCGATTCTGTTAACAACTTTTATGGACAGAATTTCTAGGCGCAGCCAGGGCGTTGAGGGGTTACGGTTCGGTGGCCTCAGGATTGCGTCACTGCTTTTCGCAGATGATCTTGTCCTGTTGGCTTCATCGGGCCGTGACCTTCAGCTCTCACTGGAGCGGTTCGCAGCCGAATGTGAAGCGGCTGGGATGGGGATCAGCACCTCCAAATCCGAGGCCATGGTTCTCGGCCGGAAAAGGGTGGAGTGCACTCTCCGGGTCGGGGATGAGATTCTGCCTCAAGTGGAGGAGTTCAAGTATCTCGGGGTCTTGTTCACGAGTGAGGGGAAGATGGAGCGGGAGATTGAACGACGGATCGGTGCGGCGTCGGCAGTGATGCGGGCTCTGCACCGGTCCGTCATGGTGAAGAAGGAGCTGAGCCGAAAGGCGAAGCTCTCGATTTACCGGTCAATCTACGTTCCTACCCTCACCTATGGTCACGAGCTGTGGGTAGTGACCGAAAGAACGAGATCGCGAATACAAGCGGCCGAAATGAGTTTCCTCCGCAGGGTGTCCGGGCTCTCCCTTAGAGATAGGGTGAGAAGCTCGGTCATCCGGGAGGGGCTCAGAGTAGAACCGCTGCTCCTCCGCATCGAGAGGAGCCAGTTGCGGTGGCTCGGGCATCTACTGAGGATGCCTCCTGGACGCCTCCCTGGGGAGGTGTTCCGGGCACGTCCCTCCGGGAGGAGGCCCCGGGGAAGACCCAGGACACGCTGGAGGGACTATGTCTCTCGGCTGGCCTGGGAACGCCTCGGGATCCCCCCGGAAGAGCTGGACGAAGTGGCTGGGGAGAGGGAAGTCTGGGCTTCCCTCCTCAGGCTGCTGCCCCCGCGACCCGACCCCGGATAAGCGGCAGTAATGGATGGATGGCATTCTTTAATAGATCCATGTTTTGGAGATGCTAGTTGTTGAGGTTGTTTCCTTGTTTGATAACTAAAAGTAGGACATCACTGTTTTGAATAATTTCGTATCCAATGCAAAACTGTTGTCGTACAACTGCATCACGTCATGTTATCAAAAGCAACCTATATTCAATAATGCAGTACAAGTAATGCCATGGGCACATTGTGGTTCATTGCTGATTACAAAAAGAAAATATGCAAAAGCTATTTTTTATAATGATTTATTTCCTGTTAACGCTGAACGCCACCATGTTTGGTGTTGTTATGGAGTTCTGAAATGTACCTGGAATTCTGAGTTGAATGAGTTCAATTTTTAAGTCAGAGGTTGTCTTGAACGCAGCATTACTGTCACCAAGATTTGAATTCTGTATTAAAGCAGTTTCACACATCATCACCCTGTGTCAGAGGAGCCCAGTGAAGTGTGGCAGGGTTAACTGCTACAGTAATGGAGACCAGAACATGTGTCACTGCTACAAAACCTGGGTTGTTCCTTAGGATGGTGAAGGAACCTCAATAGTAGCTCATAGTAGTAACTAATACCTACACTTAACCATATATAAACCAGCCCTTACCTTATAATTAATCTGTAACCTAATTCCTAAATGTAACCGTTTGCAACCTAATTACCTTAGCCTACTTTAGCCTACCTAAATGTAACCCCTAACCTAATACTTAAATTTACCCTAACACAACCTCATATCTAAACTTAACCATTTCTAACTTAATATCTACACTTAACCATCTATAACCTTATAGTTTACCTAAACTTAATCTCTAATCTCATTCCTAAAAATACTCTTACCCTTAACTTAACCATCTCTAATCGAAAACATAAAGTTAACAATTTTTAATCACCAAACACCTACTAAACCATCTCACCAGAAACAATGTATTAATGTAGACCTCTACCTAATCATAATTTGCAATGCCATACTATTAAAAATAAACTTGCCATAAGCAGCGCACAGGGACAAGATGAACAACAGTTATAATTGTGTAACACTAAAACCAGTTCTGGTGTCTTGACGTGGACAGCAAAGTTAACAGTAGCAAGCTGAAGTGTGAGTAGCTCAGTAACACCATTTACTATGGCATTCTATTAATTAAATCTTAAACCAATTAGGTGAAAACACATTATTTTCATATTCATGGAAGCACAGATGTCCATGACATGAAAGGTGGCAACGACCCATCATGTTCACTTACAGCAGTGCTGTCCAACTCAACTGATCACTTTTTTTAAGGCGAGAAATAGCTGCAATCTATGTGCGTACTTTATTCAAATGAAGCCTATTTAAAGATAACTGTGAAGTGATTCAGGAGGATTACCATGCCGCCTCATGCTGCTCATCATGTTGTGTAGCCTTAAGCCCAATTCACACTTCTGTGGACCCCGCGTTCACCCAGATCTGCGTCAGGACTCCAGGCAGGACGGGGATATTAGAGATGCCTGCGCTTACTGTTCCTCATCACGCGGGAGGACATGAGGGGACAGTGAAGGCCCCCCACACTCCACACCAACGTAGAGAACGCACCGCGATGGAGGACCACTGTTAACTCCCGTTGCCTGTGCCTTTGCCGAAAAAAGTTACAGTTGTACACACCGCAAAGACCACAGCCAACGGACGACTAGCATGTCCTGGTCCTGCATGACAGGAAATGACTGTCCCTACCAGCGGGTGGCGATATTCTGTATTCCTCTTTCCAAAAAGGGACACCGGAAGATCGAGGACTGCCGATATATCCAAACATGAAACAAAGCAGCCTCTGCCTGTCCATTTAACCACACCATTCCGCCCAGACGGTTTAGTAATATACTGTAGCTATTTCTAATCGAGAATATGTGAACATTTGACTTTTCCGTATGCCTTATGGACAGGGTTGTTTGCTGCTTTCACTTCCGTTGCTCTTCTCTTGCTCTTGGCTGAAGCCGAACAGCCAATCAGAGTGATTTTGCTCACCGACAGCCTCCGCCCCCGATTCAACACGCCGGACTGGCCGAAGAAACACACACACACACACAAGGGCCTGCTGGTGCCAGCGGTGCACTGACCCTGGGGCCACAGAAGGCCCGCGGGGGCCCGGTGGGTCTTAGAGTGTTTCCGACCACTAACAGTTCACACCAGGGGCCTTCATTTCATTGGCCTGGGAATTAAAAAAAAAACCCATACATGGTCCACACTGGACCAATGCCTTGCCACAAACCTCAGCAGATAAGGTCAATGTGTTGCTATAAGCTCCAGGGCGTTGGCGTGACTTTGAGTCTGTGTACGTCATTCACCGCCAAAAGGGGCGTGTACAGCCTCTAAGTCGAGACCCCGAGCTTCACAGATCTTACCTTACGTGCAGAATGGATAAGTCATAGATTGTCTTATTAGCACAATAGTCACTAAATTGACCATTAACAGTTATGAGGGACATATAAGTAAAATAAGAATATTTGACAGCATTTAGCACCATCAACCCCACGTGTTTGTACACCGTCTAGCACCCTGATCCCGGGACACAAGCCTGGTTTTGTGGTCTTTTGGTCTCCCGTTTTCTGTCAACGTTTCTGGCTACATAAAATCATGCATGTCATTTTTTTTAATGTTCATTTTGCATGAATGAATCAAAGACGCCTACAAATAATACGCCTTTATGTTCATGTGCCTTTATGTTCATGTGCCTTTTGTTCATGTGATAAACAACAGGCTGGTAAGGCACCAGCCAGCCGCTCTGGGAGGTGGGTGGTATTTTGGTTGAACAACTCTTCCATCTGATTTGACCTCCTTCCCAGGCATCCCTGGGAAGAGCTGCCCGTGGTGGTCCCTCTCACCATCCATAACTGTGAGGAAGAGCCAAAGACTTCCCTGCATGCTCATGAAAGTGTCAGGAGTGCTTATATCCCTCTGGCCTCTGTCAGATCACCAATGCCCCAGGACAGAGAAAGCTACTCTGTCTTGTCGCAGAGCACCTGGTCATGGTCACTAAAGATCATGACATGAGATGCCATGACACTCATCACCAGAGGAGTAGGGGTGTCCTGGCCAAATCCCCATGCTGGCTCTTGTACCAACAGGGCCCCTTAATCATCTCCTGCTCTGTAATAGGATAGCATCATTCCTCACCTCTCCACTGTCTGTCACAGCCACTATGTGGTGAGCATTCTGGCAGGTGTGCATCACCCAGTGCTACACACTGCTAGTGGCTGAGGTGTCATATTCCCCCAACACACACATACACACACACACACCTTGAAAAGAAATATATAAATGCAAATCTCAAATATTAGTCAACATGAACACCATTCGTCAATTATCCCTCGGCAATTAGTTAACAGTTAGTTCCTTCCTATTACTGTATTGACTAATGTCATTTTTATACAGTGAGTAACATCTTGGGCCCCAGCCAAAACCACAGTTTCATCAGCCGTGACCAATAAGGGATACTACAGAAGACGAAAACAAACTAAAATAATCACTGCCTGTACTGCTGTAACGAATAGTCAAGTTCAAAGTAACGCGGTTAAAGACGGTTAACACATTCACATTTTGGGACGAGCAGCATGGCATATTTCAAGATGTGCGTGTGTGTGTGTGTGTGTGTGTGTGTGTGTGTGTGTGTGTGTGTGTGTGTGTGTGTGCGTGCTTGTGCGTGTGCGTCTGCGTGTGTGTTTGTGTGCGTGTGCGTGTGTGTTTGTGTGCGTGTGCGTGTGTGTTTGTGTGCGTGTGCGTGTGTGTGTGTGTGCTGGTGATACTCACTGGGTTTATGACCACAAGCGTGCCGTCATATGACCAGGTTCCCAGTTTCATGCTGCAGTTCTGCAGGTCGAAGGGGAAATGGAGGACGATGATTTCACAGT
>JAXIVH010001116.1:12500-31907 GCA_036785325.1 Urophycis tenuis
CAATTATGTATGACACACTATTCAATGAAAGCTAGAATGTTACTCAGAGCTAGCTCCCCTCCTGTCCTTGCGCTTATTCGTTCACAAGGCCAATGCATTCCTGTGAGGATCCATATGCACAGTCTGACTCACAAGATCATCAATAGAGATATGCTGCACACTTTTACTACAGCTCAGCAGGAATCAAAGTGCAAGAACAGCACTGTCACAGAGATGAGAGTGGCCAACGTACAATGCTTGGAGTCACAGAGGGAGGCCTGCAAGCGCAGACTAACTGTCTGTTGAAGTCAAGCTATAAAGCCAGAAAGCTCATCACTAAGAAACGCTAACCGCGGCTGTAAATGTCAGCACAGTCAGAATCACTAGATGGCAGTATTTATCTGCATTGTACTGCTATCTTATTGTAGCCACTATGATACAGAGACATGTTAAATAATGACATTATCACATTCATAAGTTTATGATCATAGAATACACACTAACAGAAGTGAACCCCAATCCTGACCTTGTCTTTAGGTTCATGTCACCTTCATTTGAGAGCCTTTAACAATGCTTGTTTGTTGTTGTTCCTACTTTGGCCTGAAGCATCATTGCAGTTTGTTTGCAGCACCAAACAGAACCGGGCCACTAGGCTGCCCGTGGACATCTGCTTTGGGAGCGCTGCTCTACAATGTTGTGCTCTACATTATGGGCCCAGAAAAATGCCAGAACTGTAAACGGGGAATGCAAACAACACTAAACCAACCCTCAGGGGGGAACAGATGTAAAAGTAAATGAATACAGATAAAAATAAAGAAAGGACGAAAGCATTACAAATGCAAATTTAAAGAAGAATGACATTGAAAAAAAAAGCTTTTATGGCAGAGAAGGTCAATGAAATGAGTTTGAAAAATGTTGATTAATGGTAACGATTCAGTCCCGATGCATGCTCCTGATAGTAGACTATAGGAGAAGGAGCTGCCTTCAATACATTCAATTGAACATTTACATTCCATTTATCAAAACAGTATTAATGTGTCAACTCACTCCTAATCAACTCTCTCAACTCACTCCTAATCAACTCTCTCTCACACCACATAGATACACACACACACACACACAGACACACACACACACACACACACACACACACACACACACACACACACACACACACACACACACACACACACATTACACACTCACTTACCGGTAAGTAAACTTAGGATCCCTGCCAGGAAGAAGTGGCGAGGCATAATAGTGGCAGCAACCAGAAACCAAGATGGCATCGGTCACACAGAAGTACAACTGAAACAGTATATAACCTCCCCGGCTGAGTTCACGGACACACCGCACACTCCCGTTACTGTGGCCGGGAGTGAGACGAAGGGAGGTGGTGGAGAGTGGCGGTGAGACTGCAGACTCCTCTGATGACACCCCAACCCCACCCAGCCCCCCGGGCCCAGCGCACCGCTCACACAGCGTTGGTATGAGGGGCTGGGGGAGATGCAGGAGGGTGTGTGTGTGTGTGTGTGTGTGTGTGTGTGTGTGTGTGTGTGTGTGTGTGTGTGCGTGCGTTTGTGTGTGTGTGTGTGTGTGTGTGTGTGTGTGTGTGTGCGTGCGTGCGTGCGTGCGTGCGCGCGCGTTTGTGTGTGTGTGTGTGTGTGTGTGTGTGTGTGTGTGTGTGTGTGTGTGTGTGTGTGTGTGTGGGTGGGTGGGTGGGTGGGTGTGTGTGTGTGTGTGTGTGTGTGTGTGTGTGTGTGTGTGTGTGTGTGTGTGTGTGTGTGTGTGTGTGTGTGTGTGGGTGGGTGGGTGGGTGGGTGGGTGGGCGGGTGGTTGTGTGCAGGAGGGTGTGTGCGGGGGTGGGTGGGTGTGTGCGCGCGTGTGTGTGCATGTGTGTGTGCATGTGTGTGCATGTGTGTGTTTGTGTGTGTTTGTGTGTGGCTGGGTGGGTGGGTGGGGGGTATTTTCGTGGGGTTGGCAGCTGCCTGGGGTGGAGGTTGGGAGGGTTGGGGAGGAGGGACTGGGGAGGAAAGGAGGGTGAAGAATTCCCGAGATGCGTGACAGCAGGCACGCTGCGGAACAGACTGGATATTACCGGGCCATCATACCCGCTACATATGCTTTACCGGGAGGACTGCTGCATGACAAACAGACAGACAGACAGGCAGGCAGACAGACATACAGACAAACAGACAGACAGACAGACAGAGAGCTAGACGGATACAGAGACAGATGGAAAGACAGACAGACAGATAACTAGACAGATGGAGAAACTGGCAGACAGATAGATATACAGACAGAGAGACAGACGGAACTACAGACACAGTGAGAGATGGATGGACAGACAGACAGACAGACAGACGGCGAGACAGACAGACAGAGAGACAGGTGGAAAGACAGACAGGCAGACCGATATCTGGACAGATGGGGAGACTGGTAGACAGAGAGATATACAGACAGAGAGACAGAGGGACTGCGAGATGGATGGACAGACAGAGAGACAAAGAGACAGGTGAAATGTCTCACAGACATAGAGAAAGACAGGCAGAGACAGATGGAGAGAAGACAGACAGAGACAGACAGATGAAGAGAGAGATGGAGAGACAGACAGACAGACAGAGAAAGAGAAGAGTGACATTAAGGAAAGAGCCAACAGTGAGGTGAGTAAGATGCACATGAGTCACAAAGTGATGAATGAGTGTCAGCTGTGTTGTAGGTTGTAGACTTTGTCCCTCCTGTCAACAAAGCACATGCTACGTTTAAGAAAGAGAGGAGCAGGACAGAGAGAGAAGTTGGGAGCAGAAAGAGGGAGAAACAGAGAGAGGGGGAAACCGAAAGAGGGGGAAACAGAGAGGGAAAAACAGAGAGAGGGAGAAACAGAGAGAGGGAGAAACAGAGAGAGGGGGATGGGGAAACAGAGAGAGATAGAGGATGGTACATCATGTTGAGGGACAGACAGAACTTTAAGAGACACCAGACTGGATCGGGAACAAACACACACGCAAGCACGCACGCACTTACGCACGCACGCACACACACACACACACACACACACACACACACACACACACACACACACACACACACACACACAATTTGATTCGTCAGTCAAGTGTGTGCTTATGCTTTTCGTTGAACAAAGCACTTGAACTTATAGGTGTAGCCGAGACGAATCAGCATTTGTTCTGAGAAGAATCAGCATTTTTTTAGTTTTCGAATATCGAAGCAGGCACACAGGAAATTCACTTCGGTTGTGTGTTAGTCATCAAATCAACACAACACAACACACATGGAATCTGGACAAGACACTCATTTTCTAATTTTAATTTATTCCATGACTCACATGTTCCTGAGGTTTGCTTTAAAAAAAATAATAATGTCAATTATACGGAGGAAGCTTATCTGATGTACACGCTTGGTCGTTTTGAGGTTGAGAGGACCACTAGGTGGCAGTATAAGACTGATTGGTCACAACCACAGAGGTCACGACAGTGCTCAGCAGAGGTACGATGACCGGAGCTGCCGCTGTTGGCTTCGTACAGTTATTGCAAATCATTCTAAATAGCCATAAGCATTAGTGTTCCTGCATTTTGGTGGTAATTTTTGCTATAACTCTTGATCATCGTGTTTACCTCCCAGTGAGTGGAGAACTTCACCCGTAATGGACAGTCACAGGCAGACAGAACGATAGAACGCATTATAGAACAATGGAGGGAGAGAGAGAGAGAGAGAGAGAGAGAGAGAGAGAGAGAGAGAGGGAGAGAGAGGGAGAGAGAGGGAGAGAGAGAGAGAGGGAGAGAGGGGATATGTTTTTGGTTAAGACAGAACAGAATGCCTTCGCAGCCCTAAAGATGTCTGGCACAGTTAATAAATATTTGCTGGACAGAATGTCAATGCAAAAGAAAGTCTCCAAAAACATAAATACAGGAATATGTTGGACACATGTTGGATCAAAGAAAGTTCAGCTTGCCAGCAGATAGTTAGGATGAGTTATGATTGTGATTATGAACTCCAAAGGACTGACATGGAGGAAATGATCATGAGAAAGAGGGGTGGGTGGGAGGGAGCAGCTAGTCCTCTGATTTCACTTTATTCAAAGTAAATCTGTCTCTGGCCGAGCTTTCCCTGATCATCTGGACTGGAGTAGACAAAAAGCTCCTTTGTAAGGAGACACAAGGTGACCAGGTGACACTGTCCTTGCAAAGGAACATTTACGGTAATATATTTTTTTATATTTTTTCCATGATGTGATTATGCAGCTCTGTGTTTGTGTCCTTTCCTGTCCAACGAAAAAGGTGAAGTGGAAATAAGGTAAGCTCCACTTTTAGTGTTATTTCTAAAGAGAACAACAGGTATATGCCTTCTGTTGCAGTTTTATAGCCTATAACACATATAAGAGGCTGCATAAAAACAATTAAACTAGACCCTGTTTCTGTCGTTGATGCCTCCTTATTTTTTATGTTTAATTTAAAATAAAAGGGTTTTATGATAGAAATGTTTTGTTTCTTCCCTCTGTTGTATTCTGTGGACTCTGGATGCCACAAATTGATTTTATGTATAGGAGGGTTCAATCATGTGAACTGAATTCCAAGATGCCATCTTGGTACTTCCTGACCAACTATTTTTGAGTAATTTGAGACTAAACATGCAACCAGCAAAGTGGGCAGAGCAATGTCAGAGTGTCTGGGTGCCTAAAAACCTTATTGAATGCCACCTTTACCTGTTAAGTGAACTGCTATGGACAGACATTTGTCTCATAATCATTAATATTAATAGGAGTCAACTTGTGTCTTGTAAAAGATAACTAAAAGTTAACATGATTTGTACAAATGCACACATATTCGTGAATTCAAAGATTTACACTTTGTTCAACAAAAAACTTCTCCTTTGTCCATAAGCATTGTTTGCAATGAGACAGCCTCTTGTCTAAATCATTATGAACTGTTGAATCTGCATTATTTTACGCAGTCAAATAATCTCTTTTTCTGTTTTGTATTTTTAAACAAATTTCACAGTGTTTCAGATGTGCGATCCATAAATGCCAAGCGACCTGTGTTTTCTAAGGTTTCTTCTTCAGTGGTGGGGGATCTGCATTGGCCCTTGGACCGCATGTCAACACAGCCGCCATATTGGAGAGGCCAAAACTGTCTGTAAACAATATTGAATATTTATGATTAGTTATATTTTTAATTGTTATTTCATTGTTAACAGTTATTAACAATAAGTAGTACTATTTACATTAAATTAATTGAATAATGACATTTAAGGATGTCTTCAAGTATTAACCAAGGAAAATAAGATAAACTAATTAATTCATTCCACAAACGTAAGAATTCCTCATGACAATTACTTTGTGGGATCAATGTTTTTCAGCTCATGTAAGCCTCGTGCTGACACACACTCTTGTCTTGATCTTCAAGCATCAATTATAGCCTAACTATCTCGTTTCTATGTATAGGGACTGCATTTTATTTTTCACTACACATAGATTGTAAACCTTTGACTATAAAAACGATTAATTGAAACCAGTTGAGAAATGGAAACGTTGAGGGGCTTTTTATTCAGGAGACCCACGGTGGTCTTTGTCTTACCAATGTCGTGGTTACATTGACGTTCCCAATGCCAATGCAGCATCTATGTCTATAGTCTGCAAACCACTACTGGAGAAGAAACCTCACGTGTTGAACGGTCATTATGTGAATAGCACATTGGAAACATGTGTCGAAAACACCATGAAATTGCTCTCAAAATTCAAGAAGGAAAAACAGATCAAAACTGTTCATAATAACTCTGTTATAACTCTGTTATTTGAGTGTTTTCTTATTGCAACTAATGGACATACGACCAATCATTACCAACTTGTTAAACAAAGCATTGAATTAATGTGCAATGCCTTGTACAAATGCATTCATAAATATGCATGCATTTGTACAAAACATCGCAAATTCATTCAAATGTCAATTAGCAAGATACAAGTTCACTTTTACAAGACACAAGTTGACTCCTACTGGTATTAATAATTATGAGACAAATGTGGGTGTGAGTGGGTTGACACAATAATAATCATAATAATTATAATAATGTTAATTAATTTAGCACCTTTCAAATGACCCAAGGATGCTTTACATGTTGCTGACAAAACCAAATACATGAACAGAAAGTAGTGATAGAGAAGACAAAGGATGGCAGAAACTAGCCTTAGGCCTTTGGTGAACAGATACATTTTCCGTTGTTCTTTGAAAGTGTTCGAAGAAGCAGCATTGCAGGCAGATAGATAGAGAGTAGAGAGTTTCAGAGGGTGGGGGCTGAATGCTCTGTCCCCAAAAGTCAGTGAGGGGATCGGTGAGCAGACGCTTGTCTGAGGGCCGCAGATTCCGAGACGGGGTACGGGGGTGAAGGAGATCTGATAGGTACTGGGGGGCAAGGGCATGGAGGGATTTGTTGGTGATAAGGAAGATTTTGAAGGAGATGCTGGACTTGACAGGGAGCCAGTGAAGGTGGATGAGGGTGGGGTTACATGCTGCCAGGTCTCGGAGCGGGTGAGAAACCTGGCAGCAGAGTGCTGCACATACTGGAGGCCATCCAGGGCTGTGCTGGGAACCCCAGATTATCTGTTGAGGTAATCCAGACGGGAGGTGATGAAAGCGTGGATGATGGAGGCATAGGGGAGAGTCACAAATCCAATCATAAACATTGTTTGTGATTGTTGTTATCGCAAATCAATTTTGTATGAAGGAAAAATCTCATGAAAGAACAAACAATTTTGCCATTACCGGGCTTGGATACTTAGAAACAATGTTATCTTGAAAAGCAAAAAATGTTGGTTGCCTCCGGAACCATAAACTAGCCGTAACCCTAACCCAAACCTAACCCATCTCTAATTATAATGCTGCAAGAAGGACTGGAATGTTCTAGTCATCACGTGACCCTCGCGTACAGAGCCTTTTCTCTTGGTAAACATCATGTTCTTTTCTGGGCTGCAGCTTAATGTGGAGATATACAAATGACCGGATTGTGTAGCAAACGCCTGCTAGCTATTCTCTTTAGCAGTGGCTGAAAGGTGCTTGCACACCTCCCCGACAAACACCATCCGGACTCCACATGGTGGCCAGCAAAACAAGCCCTTCACCGGCCTGATGTTTGTGTTTGTCACAGCAGTGTGTGAGCATCTTAAGGTGATCTACTATCCAACCGGAGTCTAATCAAGGCTCCTCGCCTCTTCTAAAGTGTTTATTCTCACATTTTGAAGAGGTCGGGACACATGGTCATAGTCTGACTCCGTTATTTATGTTGTCTGGTTTCCATTCTCCACCTGTCCACCAGATGTTCTCAGACTTGCCCCTTCGCTCCACAGATCCTGCCACGTCCATCTGCAATCACTTCATTAGCAACGCTAACCAATGGGAACTATAGGTCTTGATTGTTCACTGGGAGATGCATACATTGAGCTTGCTAGATTCACACACTAAAAGTGTTGAATTGCCATGTGTTTATTCCAACAGCCTTGTATAATAGCAGTAGGGCTCAGCTGCTGCCATTTGGGGATCATTGTAATGTTATGTTGGTAGTAATGATTTTTTGGTCACTGTTTGTGAATCTTGCACTGATTCGTCATCATGAGGAGGCGTTGTTGTGTTTGAAAGTGCCACGGCGTCTCTCATGCGAGACGTGGCAAAACAAGGCTTTCATCAGCCTGGGTTACGGTTGGCCGTTATTGAAGGAGATTTTCATTGACTCTAATAGACTAGTCAATTAAATACATAAAAAGCACTTTTCATGACAATGGAAATACAATTCAAAGGTAAAATAAATTAATGAAATATCAAGAAAGAGTTGATATTGTTATACAGTGTGTAGCAAAGAGGGGTGGAGGACGTGATGAGGAGTGTGACTTTAAAGTGATCCTTTGAAACCGATTTTGAATTCACAATGCTTCTAATAGCGCAGTAATATGAATGGAATATCATTATTTCAATGGTTTCTGTGCCACAGCATGTTGCAATCAGGCTGCTAAGTCCCATTAGCATTCGAGGAGAGGGCCCAGACAAAGTAAACTGGTAAGCAATGTGTGGTCAATAATTTAAACTCCTCACTTCTCACAGCTGGGGTTGATGGACTGCAGCTTAGCATTGAAATGAAAAGAGCACGCACAAGAGAAAGAGAGAGAGAGAGAGAGAGAGAGAGAGAGAGAGAGAGAGAGAGAGAGAGAGAGAGAGAGAGAGAGAGAGAGAGACAGAGAGAGAGAGAGAGAGAGACAGAGAGAGAGAGAGAGAGAGAGAGAGAGAGAGAGAGAGATGTGGTTCCAAACCTTCCCACCATGTCTTGTCCTCTCTGTAAGTGAGTGTTATTGCGCTGGAGACTTGACATGGTGGGGGAGCCGCAGGGCTGAACCACGCCTTCTCGTGTGAGAGACAGCACCCTTTATGTCGCTGCTGTAATCAAGCCTTAATAGTGCAGTTTAACAGTTAAGCACACTGCATAAACGCTTCCACTGTGGCAACAGATTGCAGCACAAACACACATTGTGTAAGTGTGTATGTGTGGAAAAAATAAGAGCTTACTATACCACTTTATGAATGATGAATTGATAAATGTTTTCATATTAGACATTGATGAATTGGAGAACAATAATAATTTAGCACATGTATTAGTCCAAATGAAATGCAATTAGCAAGTTGTGAGCATTCCTTGCAATACACCATTCATATAATATAAAATACTATTTCATTTGAATAAGTGTTTGGTAATCCTTCATAACTTTATGGCTGGTAGGAGAATGTTGGCGAATAAAATATACTTAGTTTCATTAATAATTGATAATCTGTCTGAAACAAAAGAAACAAAATCTTTTTGGCTATAAGGGAAAGGAGGATGAGTAGCCAGATCATGAGACCACCTTCAAATAATTATTATTAATATCTATAAATTGTTATTCAGGAAATCATCATCCGTGAACAGGCTGAGAGTGCAGCAGGAAATAGTAACTGCAATGCCCTTATATGTTATTGAAATTCAGTTGGCATGCGCTTGGGTTTTTTTTCAGTTTATCACAACATGTCTGGCTCTGAAAATATCTACACAAAAACACCACAATCACTGACAGATCTACTGACCTTAAATTATTCCCTTGTTTTATTCTGTTTATCTCTTCTCTTTCTGCACTTTCTCACAGCTGAATTGAACTGTGGAGGCAGCTTTTGTCTTTGGTAAACACCCCCCCTCTCTCTCTCTCTGCCTCTGTTTCTATCCCTCTCTCTCTCCTTGTCTCAATATCACAGGCTCTCTTTCTCTCCCCAATATTAATGTTCTCTCCCTCTGTCTCTGTCTCTCATCCCACACACACACACATGGACACAAACACACACACACACACACACACACACACACACACACACACACACACACACATATGGACACACACACACACACACATATGGACACACACACACATATGGACACACACACACACACACACACACACGCACACATACAGAGACACATTCAACACATACCTTCATCCTCTCGTCTCCTCTGGCCTTGTTGTGCCCTCTGCTCGTGCAGAGATATTACCACTGCTGTCAGGGGAGATGGGAGGGTGGCAGAGAAGGCAGGCAGCGTATGAGCCATCACTTCCTACGCTCTTCCCATGGTCTTCATGAAGTCTCCACCAGCAACCTCGGCTGGCTTTCACATTCACATTCATGAGAAAAAAAAAAAAGTCTACCCTGTGTCTTTGTGTTTATTTGTTGTCGAAGTTGTCAGGCTTGGAGGAACAGAGGGTGAACCGAAAAGAAAAAAAAAAAACACACCAACTCAACTCAGCGCCGGTATAAGACATTTACTCGTATCCCAAAATACAGAAAACACAAGGAGGCTGCTCCCGCCTGTCAAAAGAGGCAGAAACAAATGGAACGGAGACACAGGGGCAACTTAAAGGGGTACCGAACCCCTGCATCACTTGTAGGTTGGTGCGCAGGAGAAGAATCCCTCAGGCGGGTCCACATCCCAACAGCAGACCGCTTGGAACAGGGGGCTTCAAATGTGCCTTATTGGGTGCAGAAACGTCTGACCCCGGCTTATTGAAACTGAAGGGGCGTTCCCAGCAGCCCTGTCCACGAACGACAGACAAACCTGAAGGCATTCCTTCAGAACAGGGTCAGGGGGTTCGGTTCTCCTTTAAATAACAGGGAACACAGTTTAACGTCATCAGGCATTAAGTCAGGCGACACACATTGCACAAACAAGGACCCACGGTGAACAGGTCGTGGATGGGACGGGAGAGACAGCCGCCGTTGTTACTTGCGTGCGGAGTGAAAATGAGCTGCTCCATGTAGTCGCTAGACGTACTTTACGCTGAAATGAGAACACTCTGTCTGGCTTCCCAGCGGCTGCAGAGCTCAACAACAACATTGAGGGTAAGATTGTGGACTGAAACGCTGGGGTACCGAGTGCTCTGAGATCTTGAGGCAGCGGTTTGATTGGCTGACTCAAATGTCAATGTACTTACCCTGTGGAAGCAAATATTAGACATTTCCATAATCTCTTGACTGCCACCAAATCACATTCAGTTATATTGAATAAATATACAGCAATACAGCGTGTTCACAAAAAGATGGACTGGATTTGTCACTAACCAGCAGAACTTAAAATAGCCCTTACATTATTGTATTACTATTTGTGCCCATCTTCACACAAACACACACACACAAACACACATAAACACACACACGCACACACACACACACACACACACACACACACACACACACACACACACACACACACACACACACACACACACATAAACACAACAAAGGTTGTGAGCAGATTGCCTTCCCCGGTCCACCTGGCTCTGACCTGAGCCTTCACCCGTTAGCATCAGTGCTGACAGGCTGTCGGACAATGCCTGTGTGTCAACAGGCAAAAACATCTTTTAATCTTCCGTTTAACAGCTGGAATCTAGTGGGGATAAGGAAGACTGCGCAACCTTGAGGCGTTTGACAGCGGCATTATGTATGTCTTCAGCCCCCCGCTGAGGAGCGCATAATTTAGCCGCCCCCCCCCCCCCCCCCCCTCGGAGCGCATTAGCGATCAGGGCGGGGTCGCTCCGTTTGACCCCGGCTGTCACGGCAACAGCGTGAGGTAAGAGGACCGAGGGGGAGGGAGGCGACGCGGAGACAAGCAAACAAGCATCACGCCGGACTGATGTTTCCATCCGAGCGAGAGAAAGCCATAGCCGAGACAAGATAAAAGGAAACAGAAACAGGCCGGCGAGGGAAACGGAGAGTGAGCGGGGGGGGGGGGGCAGAATAAGAGGGGGAACAAAACAACAACATGAGAGAAAACAGAACAAGAGAATGAAAACAACTTCGCCAAAGTGGAAACATCTAACGGCAAACAACAGACAGCGCTGTTGTTTGCCGGAAAGGGGAGACGGCAGGTAAAATAGAGAGGAGAATGAATGATAATGAGGAGTGTTGACGTCCTCCTCTGGCCGGCGCCTACAGACTGGACAGGTGTGGGCGCTGCAGATCTGAGCAGCACCACAGGGGGTAGGTGATGGAGCAGCAGGGAGAGGGCCAACCGCTAGCTGGAACTCTCCAGGAAGCCCCGCTGGAGCACTTTAGAAGACCACTTAGTGGTACCTTCAAAACATCTCGCTGGTCAGACCAAGCCGGCAAACTTAAAGATAACATTCAGTCTTTTCAGGAGAACAAAGATAGATTTACGTAACTGATGTAATTCATAAAAAAAAAAAAAAAACTTTGAGGGAGGGATTTAGTCTCATGGTGTGACAGTATTTATTGATCTTTTATGCTAACGTAAACAACGATGTAGATTTCAGCTGTTGTTACGGGGATGTAAGCAATCAAGACATAATCACAGAGACTACGCCGTTCATCAGGCCAGCCCTTGTATTACGATTTACTTTGGTGTCCATCTGTTGTCATCAGAAAGATGTCTCTCCACACAGCAGCCATGTAAAAATGTCACCAAGTGACAATTAGAATACATGATATAGTCCACCGTCAAGTATAGCATCGCTGTAACAGCAAAGTCCCAGTTAGAGGAACCACAAAGTTTACTTTGAAACGAAGCACGGTTATTAGGATTGTTCTATTTCCTTAAATGTGCTCCTCGTCTAGCAATATGAACATTGCTATTTTTTCTTTCTTTTCATGCATACAAAATCTTGCCTCCTTGTTTTCTAACAGACATGCATCATCGTATCATCATTGCAACTGTGTGTGTGTGTGCGTGTGTGTGTGTGTGTGTGTGTGTGTGTGTGTGTGTGTGCGTGTGTGTGTGTGTGTGTGTGTGTGTGTGTGACATCAGAATGGAATCCAGCCCTCATTAAAGGACATAATTCATGACAGAAACCATTGAAACACTGCTGCTACAAGATATAGGAAAACAGCCATCTATAAAACATTGCTTTGCCAGCTCTGTGAGACTCTCTTATGGTGCCACCATCTAGATTTAGCATCAACATGCCAACAATTGCATTATCCTCTTTCTTACAGAGCTCATGTATGAACCGTTCCTTCCCTTTACGTGATGTCTTCATTTGTTATTTTGAAATGTCCCAGTGTGTCCCAGTTGATCTCGACAAATACATAACATTCTATCATTAGTTCCAACATTGTGTTTCCCTTGGATCCACTGAAAAGCATGTTCTGAAAATGAATGAATCAAATCAAAATTCTAATAAAGGATTTTATGCCGTACCAAGAGAATGTCTGCACAAACACTCACATCGTGGGGGATTGCAGAGCCGCATGCTTTCGATGCGAACCAGGCGGCATTAAGCCCGAATGAAATGCTTGTTTGGGCTGAGCTCCAAGTCAGAGGGAACATGTGTTTTTATTGCGTGCCACCTCTCAGAGTGAGAGACCGTTCTGTCCTGAGTGCACGGTCCTTTGAGGCGGAACAGGGACACGTTCTACGCTGCCTGGGCTCCTCATACCGGCGGGCCCCGGAGCGCTGGCGAGGCCGTGACCCCACCTGACCCCTCACGTGTCAGAGGTCACTCCTCGTCCCCAGTGTGTGTTGACAGTGACAGTGTCGGCACAAGCTGCATATTTATACAATTCAATATGCTGTCTGTCAGACTGCGTGGACAGACGGATGACTCAGACACTGATATGCAGGGACAGACGGACTGATGTTGATAAAGAGCTGATTGATTCCACACATGACTTTCATGCTATACTTGTCATGTGCATCGTTTCCATTGATGATCACCAGTGTTCACGTCACACACTACAGCACAGTATCCTCATCTCCATCTTTGTCCTTTATACAGTATGTATTTTTCAATATGCTTTCAGTACTTAATATCATCATTGATCTTGTATCACATATACTGTTTAGATATATACATATTTATTTGCCATAACAATAAATACAACTTTAGATTCCATTTGAATTGATAGAAAGATTTCTTCTCTCTGCCCTTTCCTCTCTCTTTTATCTCTCTTTTATCTCTCTCTATCTCCCGCTCTCTCTCTCTCTCTCTCTCTCTCTCTCTCTCTCTATCTCTCTCTCTCTCTCTCTCTCTCTCTCTCTCTCTCTCGCTCTCTCTCTCTCTCTATCTCTCGCTCTCTCGCTCTACATGTGTTCTATAATCTGGCTGTCCATCACCTTGTTGTCATTCCCAGTTCCAGAGTTTAATTTCCTGGTCAGGATTCCATTAGTGGAGGGCTGTGCTTTCCAATTGCCCCCGCTGAATTACCCCGGCTGTCCCGGACAATTAGTGTAGAGACGGGGGGGGGCCGGCGGGGCCACGGGGGCCAGACAGCCGCGCTGACAGCTGGGCTGCAGCCAGACCCCCACACTAACCAGGCTGATGGGCCCGCAAACAGAGGGATTCTCCTGGAGCCCAATTGTCCTAATCTCCCCTGGCAGAACACCGTCTTGGCTGCGTTTGACATTGTGTCGGTAACCCACGGCTCGCATGGATATATTTATACTGAATCATTTCTTATAGCTGCCTATTTCTGTTCCGGGTCAGAGAGGCGGCTGCAGCCTATCACCGCTTCATTTGGCTTTGAGGCACGCGCACACACACACACACACACACACACACAGGGGGGCACACACCTACACACACACACACACACGCACACTCACACACACACACACACACTCACACACACACACACACACACAGGGGGGCACACACCTACACACACACACACACACACGCACACTCACACACACACACACACACACACAGGGGGGCACACACCTACACACACACACACTCACACACACACACACACACACACACACACACACACACACCCACACACTGGTGCACACACCTACACACAAACACACACACACACACACACACACACACACACTGTTGCACACACCTACACACAAACACACACGGGTGCGCACACCTACACACACACACACACACCTACACACACACAGACACACGCGCGCACACCTACACACACACACACACACACACACACACACACACACACACACACACACACACACACACACACACACACACACACACACACACACCACACACCATCAGATTGGGTGATTTAGCCAGAGCAAAAAGGAGACAGAAAGCCAGCAGCAGTGAACTTTAGTGTTGGACTGCATCACAAAGGCAGTCATCAGAGGGAAGGGGACGCTATGCCTCGTCCACACGTTTACAGGGATTTCAAACGAAGCCAGTATTTACTCAGTGCTTTGACCTTCAGTCCACTCTGAAAAAGGCCTTTCAGTTCACTGAAAACAAAGCTTTCTGAAAAACTCCTCCCAGGGTGAGGAAACTGAGGTTCTGCAGAACAATGCAAACCATAATGACCTCGATTTACACCTGGTGCAACTGTTGTTAGACACATTGAGCGTGCGTCAGAAACCTACAAACAATAGCAGACTGTGTTCGTACCTGTGGCTCGTCGTTTTGGTTTATTCCATTACCGGTCAACCAAGCGTGGTGTCATCATTACACCGCCGTGTGGATGCTTATCAAAACACTGCACTCATTACTCTTCAATTGCTTATTCCTTTGGTTTCTACCATGCCGTGATGCCGTTGTATTGGGCTGTGTGAAAAGCCCAATCAATGTGCTTGCTCCTAATGTTCTTCTGCTGTGTTCAAACACACGGTTTTATGCCACCCTCTGGCCTGGTATGCTCTTGGGTGCGTTTTAAATGGTTTTTGAGTTTTCTTGTGGATGGAGATATTTTGTATTGCACCCTTGACGTTTACACAAATGTTTTTGGAAAGCTAGTGGGAGGAATAACAGAAAACTCAGAAATACACATATATGTTGTACAACAACTGAGACCTGTTATACCTTTCTTGTGAAAAGTATAACAGGTCTCAGTTGTTGTACAACATGGCATCTCTCATTTCACAGCACGGCCTCACACAACACAGCATCACACAACACAACATCCCACAACACAACATCACACTACACAGCATCACACAACACGGCATCACAGAACACAGAACACAGAACCAAACTACACAGCCTCACACAACACAACATCACAGAACACAGCATCACACAACACGGCATCACAGAACACAGAACCAAACTACACAGCCTCACACAACACAACATCACAGAACACAGCATCGCACAACACAGCATCACAGAACACAGCATCGCACAACACAGCATCACACAACACAGCATCACAGAACACAGCATCGCACAACACAGCATCACACAACACGGCATCACAAAACACAGCATCACACAACACAGAACACAGAACCACACTACACAGCATCACACTACACACCTTGACACAACACACAACACAGCCTCAGACAACCCAGTCTCACACAACAGAAGACAGAGCATCACACTGCGTCAAATAACACATTATACAGACACAACTGAATTGAAATTGATTGCTCCCACCAGGGATGTACACTTAACTATGCAAATGAAAAACGTATTGGTAAATGACTTCACAATATGGGAGAATATATGTGGTCTGAACTTTGTTGTGAGTGTACCAAGTCAGGTTGGAAGACCACACTGTCTTGTTTTTTTATTGCTGTTTTTCTATTTAATTTGGGATGAAGTGAAGACTTGTTTTTGGTGTTATAATAAAAGTACCATATACAGTACAATGATTGCATTGTTGTGGTTTTCCTTCAGTGGAAGAACAGCAGTAAACTCACTAGTAAACTTTGTGTTACTCCTGTTTGCACAACAGTCTGCTGACACTTCTCTCCGTCTGGCACCCATAGAGTCTACGCTAATGTCATCATAAAAATGCAGCATTTATGTACTTAAAAATGGCCAATATGTGCACCATATGTTCTGAACAAGTTTCTGTACACCTCTCAAAACTGCCCTGGTGTCGCTCCCCAAAACGGAAGTCCTCCCTGCCCTGTCTTCTTGTGAGTGCCCCCGTGTAGCGGTTAAAAGCAAAAGTCAACCCTGCCCTCTGCTATTATTACTGCCCTATCCTCTTATTATTGCCCTGTGCGAGGTACATCTCAGGACACTGTCAGGACCGCTGAGGTTAGGGGCGGCTACACCAGGGTAGTAATAAGACGATAGGGCAGGGCTGACGTTCAGCTGTGGGCCACTGCACCCGGCCAGTGTTAAGAGGACAGGGGGACGTCTCTCCTCTCCATGCTCTCTGGCTTTCCTTATGTCTGCTTGTTTAACCCTGTAAGACCCAGTGTTGCAGAATTACAACAATTTTGGTTATTCCCAAAAAACCTAAAAAAAAAAAAAAAAAATTGTTAAAATGACATTTACATGATCATTTGGTCCTATTGTTTGTTCTCACAATGCAATTGGATCCAACATTTGTATATAATGCCCGCTGTTGGGTCAAGAAGTCACACAACTTCCAATTTTTTGATCGAGCAACATCTCTTCGATTTAGTGGACTGGATTCATCTGATTTAAGTAAAATGCTTTGAATATTTTTTTTTGTGTTTATTACAGTGTCTAGAACATGAACATAGGTAGTGTTTGTGGAAAATATGCCCTACATTTTATTTAGAGCTTGTTTTATAAGTGTTGCAATATTACAACGTTGGGTCAGAGTGGTAGTAAAAACAGCCCTGTTTCTGAGAGGAATGTCTTGAGAGGAACTTCAATTAAAATTTGTACAATATAACTTTAAACAACACATGATTTACACAATCTAGCCTTAGCCATATATTGGATTACATATTTTATTGTATAAGAAACTAAAGTTCAAATATATATTGCTTTATCTAAACATTTTCATGTACTTTTAATGATTTTTAACCACCTCTTACACTCTCAATATTTTCTCCTTATCACAAAATGCAGGACTTTTTACCAAATAAATTCTGTTTGTGCATGTGTGCCCTTTGTTTTGCCTTTGTTAGTTTCTATTGATATGAAAATGCTCCTATCAATTCATAGTCAAAGCAGTTGTGGGGGATGCTCCTGGTGCACTTGTGGCATTGTTCTGGAACAGGTGCTAATGTTCAGGAATGTAAGGTGTGGTTGTAAGATGGGGGCTACATGCATTCCTATTAGGATGATAATCACAGTCTACAATAACATGAGAATGTTCCAGGCACAGCTTGCATCCTCTCTCATTCTGGTAATTATCTACTTCTGCTATTTACCTTGTTTGTGATATATTTGACTGGTATCTTCATGCATATTTGAGATGTATATGAATTGATATATTTATTCTTTTTTTTCTAATCAGGTGGGCACAGCATCCAAAACTCCAAAGAGAGGACGACCATCTGCAGGCAACAGGAGCCCAAGCAGAGCAAAGAGCCCTTTGGATGTTGGAAAGAGACCATCCTTGTAGATGGGAGTCCAAGCGGTCCCTCCTCCAAAAAAACATGTACACATCCCCCTCTGGATGTGCGCAGAGACCTCACTGGACACTTTCCACGCAAGACAACAAGAGGACGCTGCAGACATTGCAGTAAAGGGTATACTAATACCCAATGTAGCAAATGTGATGTCCGCCTCTGCTTTTCAGAGGAAAAGAACTGCTTCTGGGACTATCAATGCAACTGACTGCAACTTATAATGTAAATAATGTAAATAACTGTCAAAGTACTTGTTGTTTGAATAAATCACACTTCATAACAACATGACTAAGATTATTATTCATGCTATATGCTGGTTTGGGAAAAGCAAAACCCTGCAAATGAATCCTTAGTTCTGTACTGTTGTTCAGACAATGAGTGGAAATAGGAGATTCTGCTCCCCATTAAGCCCAACGTTGCAATATTACAACATTTCCGTAAAAACTTACTAAAACATATTTTTTTTGAAAACACTCCATTTTCCCCCCCAAAGGCCTCCTACAACAACATCTGAATGGTTGAATTTTTTTTTTTTTGCGTTTTTCTATATCTGGGTCTTACAGGGTTAATTGATAATGTAGTGTGATATTTGTGTAATAGTTATATATTTGTCAAATCATGGGTATTTGATTTCACACCAGACATCAAATTGATAGTCTGATGGAAGATGTTGTCAAATTGATTTCATCATTCATTGACATAATATTTTTTCAAATGGACGTCACAAAGATGGATGGCAATTACATAAAAGCAGTTTCACGCAGAAAAATCTAATAGAAAATTATCGAATGCATTCACATTGAAAGGCAATGGAAATAACAACAATAACAACAGAAAACAAAGGCAAATTGAACTCAGTCATCACAATCATCATAACCAACCTTCAGCCTAGTAGTATTGAATACACATGTTAATGAACATAAACAAGCATACCTGCATAGCAACTGTCACTGTTGCTATAACAATCCATAGCAACCATTGGCCACAAAGAAACAGTTCTATTCTATAGACCCTTTGAGTCGACCAATACTGGCCCAAGAACAAAGATTACTAGACGCTTTCAGTTAACTAGTATTGTCCTCACTGTACTAACATCCCTAATGCACAGAGCATCAAAGACAAATAGATATGATGAGCAAGGGAAATGTGCCACGTGGTGCCCACTGCTGCAGTGACACAATTACCAGTGCATTGTTGAAATGTGATTTTATGCTAATCCAATCACTTTAATCTGATTTGATAGGATATAATTCAATCAACTCTAATCCACTCCAATCTGATATAATATAATCCACTCCAATATGCTCTCATTCAATATAAACTGCCACTCTAATGTTATGTAATGTAATCTAACGAAATATAATATATTTGGATGTAATGTAATTTGATCTAAACTAATCAATGATTTCAAAAAAGTGCCCTGCATAGAATGCAAGCCTAAAATGGCTGCTCCGTGTGATTATTATTCTGAGCTCATCCTCTCGCCGAGTGACTGATGCTAGATCAGACAAAGAGAGCACGCTGGACATCACACCTTTGATCTGACTTCCACCTTGCCCTGCTTTCTGTGTGTGTGTGTGTGTGTTCTTTTTTCATAACAAAGAG
>JAXIVH010001117.1:2500-31844 GCA_036785325.1 Urophycis tenuis
TATGATATATGTTCATTTAAAACTGTTTAATAATAAATGCTACTTAAAACAAGTGATAAAAAAGGAATTGGTGTTGTTTGCTGGTGCTACAACAACAACAGCAACAACAACCACATATTATCATCATCATCATCATCATCATTATTGAGTTATTATATTATTATTATTATTATTATATTATTATTATTATTATTATTATTATTATTATTATTAATAATAACAATAATGATTTAAACCGTCTACTACTACTACCACTACTACTAATAACAATAATATGCCGTGATTTTAATACATCCATGTGCGGAACCCTTTTCGTGTCTTGTCTCATTGGACAAAAAAATGCGGGGAGAGGATTCCTATTGGCTCTCGCCTTGGGTTCAAGGGTTATATTGTCAAAACACTGGAACTACCATGGTAGCTAGCAGAGGAACTGTGGAAGGTTTTGAGATAAGATTTGCTTTTTTCCAATAGCACTACTATTTCCTTCATTTCATGGGTTTTGCGTTAAACGGGTCCACGTGGCTGTTTAGACTTGGACTTAGACACGCTATTTTAATTAATCCTAAAAATACAGTTTCATAACATGCAGTGCTGTCAACCTTGACATGCTAACGTTAGCTATAGTTGGCTAGGCAGTTGTTGAATGATGACCCTTGCTCTTTAGTAGCCTTAGTTCGTTGGTATAAGTTTACGGTATTGACAACAACCTACGAGCAACGAAAATGGCTTCTGTAAGAGCATTGTTGTCAACTAGGCTAGGCAGTTTTTTCTACACGAAAGCACCAAGCTCGCCAAAGCTTTAGCTTATGCATCCTGCACGGTGTGGTGCAAAAGACATTTGTGTCGGTCATTTAGAAGACTGCATAACGGCATGTCTGCATGGGTTATTGACCGATACGGTACAAATGAGGTCCTAAGGGTCAGCGATGACATCATGATGCCCACTATAAATCTAGCCAGCGAAGTACTGATTAAAGTTGAAGCTGCCAGCCTGAACCCCCTTGACATATCGATGAGGGGTAAGTGATATTCACATAATTCATGTGCAATGTTTATGTAACACGCAGACATGTAGATACCTAGAGATGTACAGTGTAGTAGTTTACCTATGTCTTGATTGCAGGTGGTTATGGGGCTAAACTGCTGAATTTAAGACGTCAACCCATGTCTGTGATGCAGAATGACCCAGAGTTTCCATTGATCCTGGGGCGTGATGTTTCTGGAGTAGTGGTTGATTGTGGCTCCAGGTCACACATTTTGCTCCAGGTGACGAGGTAAAGGTCAACAGAAAAGGGTGTTCTGCTTAATCATAGTTCATAACAATTTCTCAATGTCAAAGCTATTTAAATTTTGCAATGCCAAAATTTCAAAATATTCTTCAACCTTTTTAGTTTAATAGGATAACACATATTGTTAACCACTAGCAAGTAGCACTGCACAGTGAGTGGCATATTATCCAAATCACAATTTGGCCTCTGCAATTCACCCATCATGAAAGGTCACAAAACCTAAGTAAATCAGAATTTGTAGGGCCCATTACATTCAAATCTAATTTCAAACTGGTGCAACTCAGCAATTGATTTATTTGTTCATATTGTTTTCTATGTACCGTAAGTGCCACAGAAATGTATTTCATTGATAATCTGTTAATTGCAATCAAAATATCAGGCAGTAATGGCAAGGCATAAAAATGTGGTAACAAAGTAAAACAATGCGTTGCAGGTGTGGGCTACTGTTCCTCCCTGGAAGCAAGGCAGTCTGGCAGAATACTTGGACCCTCACTGAGTATGAGGTAGGATGCTCTTCATGCTACTCCATTTCCAGTTCACGCTCCACCTGCATCTTATTGTTTCTTCAGCACTCGTCACTCCTTATATAGACAGTATTTAAAATTCACATCGCATGTACTCTGAACGATCAGATGATGCACCCGTCAACTTTGAAATCTTCATCCGACATAACGTTGATTAGACGGCACACTACATTAAATGTGACTTCATTCACTCAGCGAGGATTCCAACCAAACTGAGAGAACAAGTTGTGTTTTGGTCACGGTCTCGTGAACAGTTGAAGCAGGCAGAACAAAAGTTTGGAAGGAGCAACGCCCTGTTATGTAATCGCTCAGTAATTGGGATTAAGTCAGTCTCGCTGTTTGAGCCATCCAGGCAGCAATTAGGCAGTCGGAAATG
This sequence comes from Urophycis tenuis, assembly GCA_036785325.1. Taxonomy (NCBI): domain Eukaryota; kingdom Metazoa; phylum Chordata; class Actinopteri; order Gadiformes; family Phycidae; genus Urophycis; species Urophycis tenuis. The sequence continues at coordinate 4,690 of JAXIVH010001117.1, forward strand.
CCTTAATAAGATAAAATGAAAGAATGTATGCATTGGATTGACAGGGTGCTTCTGTTCATTTGGCAGCCTCTCCCTTGCTTGTCATCAAATTATCAGAATGAGCGCATCTAAACAATGCTAAAACAATACACTCTGTGCTGCGGATAAAAAAAGGGGAAACAACACTGTGTGTGTGTGTGTGTGTGTTTGTGCGTGTGTGTGTGGGTGTGTGGTCGGTTGCCAGGTCTCCCACAAACCAAAATCGCTGAGTCACACAGAAGCAGCCTCCATCCCCTTATGTGGCCACTACAGCTATGTCTGCCCTGGTCAATGCTGCAGGCCTTTGCAGGGACAACTGTTCTGATAAAAGGCAGGTATTGTCAGGTCGTGCCGTCGTCACGCAACCTAATAGCTCCCTTTCATACAGCCACATGACTTGTATTAATGGAGCATATCACCTCTCCATTCTCCTTTGTCTCATGGATGTACCTTCCCTTACACCCTTGATGATTCCAGTCGTACAACAATAATGGCAATTACCGTGGAGAATGTTAATGGGAGTGTATTATTAACCCTGTTATATTTGAAAACAATGTTTTGTATTCCCTTTGTGCTCTCTCTCTCTCTCTCTCTCTCTCTCTCTCTCTCTCTCTTCCTCCCCCATCCCCCACCCCCACAAGGGTTTCTGATCACGGGGGGCTCTGGAGGCGTTGGGACGTTCTCCATCCAGGTTAGGTCCCCTCAATCTACCAGAACGTTATCTCAGCCCTACTCCATCAGCCCACATGACTTCATAGTGTGTGTGTGTGTGTGTGTGTGTGTGTGGTGCACTGTTGGATCTTTTGTAGTTACTCAAGGCTTGGGGCGCCCATGTGACGGTGACCTGCGCTGGGAACGCGGAGGGGCTGGTGAGAGGCTTGGGAGCGGACGAGGTGGTGGATTACACTGCGGGGGGACATGGCTGCTCAGCTGGAGTCCACAGAGAAGTATGTTTGACCCCCCCATCCCCTCCCCGAGCTGAAAGGTTTCAAAGTCTGGTCGCTCGATGTCCGCACCGCAGTCTACCTGTGGGCGTTCGTGAGCCAAAATGCCCGGCGACCTCCCTACCTGCTCACTAACGACACGTCATCTGAATTCACTAGTCAGGCGCTGGGAGGAAAACGTCAATTAAATCAGGATACAAAAAACGTAAACTTTATTCCGTCACATACAAATGATGACGGAACGATGGGTTTCAGTGCGTGTTGGATTGCGCAACAACAACGATGGTAAATGGCACGCACAGCAGCTGTACCTATTTCCCACACGACACGGACAGGTTATACAAATTCACATGTAACTCATAGCGATAACATGTGGCGATACCGATATTTAACCTGCCATTCGGGCAGAAGGAAAAATCCAGAGCGAAAGAGACTTGTACAGTAAACACAAAGAAAATGTTGGTTGCATTGCTGTTCTGCGGTCTTCAAGGCCAGAGAAAAGGGACCCCCCACCCCCCACCCCCTTTTTAAATGTCAGAGCACATGAAGGCGCGTCATGCTCCCGCCACACCCGCCACCACCACCGCCGCCACCCCCCCCTCCAGCATCCCGGTGCACATCAAACACTGCATGAAAACAGCCTTTGCCAAACACACGCACAGCCCCCATTCATTTCCCAGTTTCCATGGAGACGGGCACCGACGGGCTCGGAGTAAATGCTACTTGACCCGCCGCATCGTCGGCCCAATTTTTTTTTTTTCTTTTCTTTTTTTTTTTTTTTTTTTTTTTTTTACACTGCACTCCTTCTCCGCCTGGTCGCCTCGCTTTCCCCGTTTCACTCTCGGGAGCGTTTTTGGCCACTGCTTTAACGCTGGGGCGGGGCGGGCGAAGGGAGATGTTTGTCTTCTGCTCCTTGGCTACTGTTTCTACTTCTCACTGTTATTCCTCATGATGGAAACGTAAGGGCACCCCTCGCCAGATGTCCCCCCCCCCCCCCCCCCCACAACCTGTGAGGTTCTAGTTTCTAGTCTGCTGTCTCGCCCCCCCCCCCCCCCCCCCCCCCCCCCTCCCTCCCCCTGCCAGGTACGACGTGGTGCTGGACAACGTGGGCGGCGAGGGACACGGAGCGCTGGGCGCTGGCCTGCTGAGGCCCCTGTCGGGGGCCAAGTACGTCACGCTGGTCACCCCCCTGCTGCCCAACACGGACACGGCGGGCCTGCTGGACGGGCTGGCGCGCTCCGGCTGCAGCCTGCATAACAAGGCCATGCAGGTAAAAAAAGGACACTATAACCCAAACGCTGTGGGGGGGGAAAACAACTCCCCCGAGAAGGCACCCGGCCGGGTCCTTTGTGGGCTGTGTTTTGTTGTTTGTGTCTGGCAAGGAATGGCTGCCTTATCAGCCGCCTGTCTTTTGAATTGAAAACACTGCATATGGAAAGTATTCCAGGTTTTAGTAGTTAATGTCTTTTTTTTTGGGGGGGGGGGGGGGGGTATGTATGGTGTTTATACTGAATGGTGGTCCTTTGCAGTCGTGCAGCCGAAGTCCTCACACTGTAATAGCAAAGCAGGGCTAAAGTCGTCAGTACAGCCAGTACTCAGAAGGGAGACCATTGAGCCGTCGACTGCTGCTGCTGCTGCTGCTGCTATTGTGAGACGGGGCGGGGTGCCGTGGAGCTGAACTCATTTTTTCCTCTCGCAGACTGATTCTGGGTCCCGACGAGCCAGACCCGTTTAGACCTGCTTTATAAGTTTTACGGATTGCTACATTTCATACCTTCAATACCTCCTTCAGCGTGTAATATGTTCAAACGTGCGGACGATGTGATTGCATCAGATCAAATAATTGCATCGGAGGCCCGGTTGGGATTTTAGCGTGTCTGTGCATCTCTATTAGCAGAATGCACGTGCAGTGGAGGTGTGGGAGTGTCTGCTGCGACGCGAATGGACGGCAAAGGAAAAAGTTTGTGTACCAGTTGTTCAAAATAGTTTTTCGACTGGGTAATGCAAACAGTGAATCTGCAACGTTGGCTGCATGTGAGTGTGTTTTTTTGTGCTGTGTGGGCTGTGTGTTTGTAGGAATGGCCTCTTTGTTGCTGAACCAGCATTGGTATTTGGGCACCCCCACCCTCACCCACCCCCCCCCATCCCCCAATCAAATCACTTTGAATTGAAACCCCCAGTGTGTTGATGTGTTTGTCACTGATCCCGTGCGGGCTGCCATTGTCCTTCGGCAGGTTTGGTATGGCGTGGCCAGAGTCAACCCTTGGGGCTGTGGCAGCTTGTTACTGTGTACCGGAGTGCCGTGCCAAAGCACAGCTAGACGGAGCCCTCTGGTGGCCAGTTGGAAAACTGCATTTAACGAGCATAAATAACTAATGGCGCTGAGAATCAATATTTTTTTTTTTCCTTGCCGGAGGAGACTGGAGTTAAAGAGGTAGATGAGTTGGGGGGGGGGGGGGTGCAGGGCTTTTTAGGTTGGCTACAGGAGGTTGATCTGAATCGATGCTGGGACACATTCACATTGATTAAATTCTACTTGTCGGGGGGGAGGAAGTATACTTTTTCACAGGAAGGGGGAGAAAAAGGAGTGGCCCTACGCGATGTAATGTGACCCGATATGGCCGGGCAGAGCCTGGTGTGACTGGTTCGTCTGTGCACCGGGCAGACAGGGAGACGGGCCGTGATGGATGAGGTATGAGGGTGATAATGATGACGAAGGCGATGGCGATGATAGTGATGATGACGACGACGATGACATCGTTGAAAAGAAAGCCCTACCACCCGAAAACACTGGTGGTGGCCCATTTTTAAAAGGATAACTTCCCTCGGGGGGTGTGTAAGTGGTCACCTGGTCACCTGTTGTTGTTGTTGTGGCGGTGCTTGGTGTTGTCGTGACCCCTGTCTCCTGCCACGGGAAGTGAAAGTCATGGGAATCGATGTCTGGTGGTGACAGTGTCCCAGTTCACGTTTTTGATCTCAAAACTTGATAGCATTGGGGCCCGGCCAGGGGACACCAGCCGGCTGCAAGGGTTTGTCCACTTTGTCCACCTCCTCAGTGACGTCAAGCAGAGGTTGAATTGTTAGATAAAAAAGAGTGAATTAAACAGGAAAACACAGTTGACACAATTGATGACACCCCCTGCCCCCCCCCCCCCCCCTAGAAATGATAGCTAGAGTAAGACACAGGACACTGCTGCGATGGAGCTGGCTGGCAACCGGTGTCTCCTTCTGCTTCGTACACCAGGATGCCCCCCGGCTAAAGCAATTAGCAAAATGACCCAACCGATCAACAGATGAACTCGTCGCAAAAATAGACAAAGAAGGGTGAACCGAAGGGATAACAAAACACAGGGGCAACACAAACCGGAGTGGACACGAGGTTATTTCTGGACGCTTCAATCGGATCAGCGCTCTGACCGCCGCGCAATTAGCCCGGGGGGGGGGGGCGTGGCTCCCTGAGGGGGCGGGGGGGGGGGATGGCCGGCTGACTGGATCTCTCTAGGTGTTTTTAACCCTCAATATTCCCCCCCCCCCCCCCCCCCCCCCCCCCCCCCCCCTCGGAGAGGCAAGCCAGGAGTCACACTGCGGTGACTCACCGCAGCTGTGCACACTTTTATTTATTTTTGTGTGTGTGTCATTCCCTCTCTTCTCTGTAGTTGAACGATCGCATCTCCTGTGTGGGACACGGCGGGAGAGGCCGCGTGGCAATGTGACGACAATGTGTTGGTGTCGTTGGTTTAAGAGTCTGGATGTGTCTGCATGTTAGATGTTGGATTCAAATTTGGGTCAGTCCTCGCTCTGCCCACTGAGCCACCGCCGCCCATGTTGCTGCTCATCTGTTTGTTGACATTTCCGAATGCCTTGCAGCTGCTTCATAAAGGCGGGCTTTCATAAACACAGATGTAAATGTGTCATTAGTATCAAAAAAAAAAATAGACTAAAAATTCTGGTCCGCACTCTGGTGTGAGTGTGTGTGTGACGGCCCGGCCGTGCCGATCCCCCCCCCCCCCCCCCCCCCCCCCCCCGCGTCCCTCGTCACACGCCGCGCTGACCAATCACGTCGCTCGCCATGCGACACGCTGACGAATCACGTCGCTCGCCACGGTGACTTTGGCCGCTGCGCCGCGAAATTCTAAAGACGGCGCCGAGCCGCTCTCGTGCGGCGGCGCTGGCCGCCGGTGGCGTGTGGCTGTTTGAGATTAATCCTCTTGTCGATCTCTTGTTGTTTTTCTTCCACTCGGCCACATTCACTCATCCCATTTATGTGTTCTCACTCAGCACTCAGACGTGATTATGTGTCATTTGTCATGTTTCAACAACTTCCTGGCGAGCAGGTTTTCTACTTTCTATGATGGACTCCCCTGACACCACACCCCCCCCCCCCCCCTTCTTCCCCTCTCTGGTTTCAGAACCTGGTGTCCCGTGGCGTGTTCTACCGCTGGGGGCTTCTACGCCCCAGACGGACCCGCCCTGGATGAGGTCAGCGCACTGGTGGACGCCGGAAGGGTATCTATCTGTCTCTCTGTCTCTGTCTCTCTTTCTCTCTGTCTCTGTCTCTCTTTCTCTCGCCCTCTCTGTCTCTCTCTCTCTCTCTCTCTCGCCCTCTCTGTCTCTGTCGCTGTATCTCTCTCTCTCTCTTTCTCTCTGTCTCTGTCTCTGTTGCTGTATCTCTGTCTCTCTCTCTCTCTCTCTCTCTCTCTCTCTCTCTCTCTCTCTCTCTCTCGCCCTCTCTGTCTCTGTCGCTGTATCTCTCTCTCTCTCTCTCTCTCTCTCTCTCTCTCTCTCTCTCTATGTGTCTCCTGTCTCTGTCTCTCTAAGGCTGTGGGGACAGAGTGACCAACACATGCCACGGATTCCCTGCATGCTCCTGTTCGTGCATCACAAAGCTATGTATCCTATTGGTGTGTGTGTGTGTGTGTGTGTGTGTGATGAGTCAGGCGAACCAGGTGAATGGGCTTTCAGAGACAATGCTGTGCTGCCGGCTCTCAGGGGGGGGGGGGGGGGGCTTTATGGTCTGGCTTACTGCGAACGGCTCGTCGGGGTGGGGTGGGGGGTGTTGTTGTCGATGGCGGGTGGCTGACACACACACACACACACACACACACACACACACCCTGACACACACCGACACATACACACACACACACACACACACTCTGACAAACACACCGACACACACACAGACACACATCCACACACACACACACACACACACACACACACACACACACACAGACACACACACCGACACACACACACACTCTGACACACACACCGACACACACACAGACACACACAGACACACATCGACACACACCGACACACACACACACACACACACACACACACACAGACACTCCGACACACACACAGACACACTCTGACACACACTCCGACACACACAATACACACACACACACCGACACACACACATACACACACACACACACACACACACTCAGGGTTTTTAACCGCCTTGTGTTCTCTATCAGATGGTGCCTTCCAGTGTGAGCTGTCCAGTCATTGTTAATGGGGAGGGCTGGCGGTGGATGCTCTCATAGGGATGACCGGCCTCATCACAAAAAAAAACCTCACTCACTCACTCACTCTGGCACCAGGAATAGTTACTTCAGGAGGAGCAGTGATGCCTGTGCCGGCCGAGCATATCGAAGGTTGAACAGTTTTTATGAATAATTTCACAGACTTTTATTCTGTCGGTGCGACGTTGAGGGGGGAACCCGGTCCGTTTGAGCTGGAGAACTTCCCATGAGATTACAAACAAATTGATCTGAGGCAAACAAAAAGATTTTTGGGGAAAATGCAGGCGAAAAACAAAATCTCTCTCTCTCTCTCTCTCTCTCTCTCTCTCTCTCTCTCTCTCTCTCTCTCTCTCTCTCTCTCTCTCTCTCCTCTCTCTCTCTCTCTCTCTCTCTCTCTCTCTCTCTCTCTCTCTCTCTCTCTCTCTCTCTCTCTCTCTCTCTCTCTCTCTCTCTCTCTCTCTCTCTCTCTCTCTCTCTCTCTCTCTCTCCCCCCCCCCCCCCCCCCACCCCTAATAAGGGTGAATTCTGAGATGATGCGCTGCCAGGAATAGTTTGCAGGCAGGGCATGTTCACCTCGCAGGAGAGAATAATGAGGCCTGCACAAGGCGAGAGACAACAACACACCGACCTGGAGGAGTTTTCATGAATTATTCCCACAAGGTGTGTTCTGTCCAACGTCGTTCGAGACGCTCAGGCACACTCACACTTCACACGTCACACTCGCTCTGGCAAGGGTGCACAGCCAATGAGGGTGGGGATGGGGGGGGGGGCAGCCAAGCCTAGTGGAGACGGGTGGTACTGCACCCAGGTTGAGTTGAGTTTCCTGTGCGCTGCGTGGATATGGATGTAGACACACAAACACAACGCCGCGGCGACGTCACATGACGCCAGCGTGTGTCTCTTGTATGCCCTCGCCGTGCACTGTGGCTCTGCACGGGCGAGCATGAACAGTGGCGAGGGAGGAGTAATGGCAATGTGTGCTGTCATAGATGAATACATTTGTATATATATATATATATATATATATATATATATATATATACATACATACTACGACATACATGTCAAACCCCACAGAGGTACTGATTATAAGTTGCTAGCTAGCGAAATGCCCCTTTACCTGACCTTTCTCTCTCTCTCTCTCTCTCTCTCTCTCTCTCTCTCAGAGAGAGGCTAAACACAGATAATAATACCTAATATTTATGCAGGGAATCTTTTTTTAATGTTTCCCTGCAGAAATGCACAATCTACGCTCTCGTCCCCTTGGGAACAGTAAAGACTTGACTCTGCCATCGCCTGCTCTCACACTTCGCCAGATACGTGCTAATTGGGTATTTACTCACAAGCCCTGAGAGTAAAATGCTGTTGGAAGATCTGAGTATGTTACCAACCCAATCACTCGGTAAAAATAAGTTTATTTTTACCGAGTGATTGGGTTGGTAACATGATAACATGATAACACTGAAATATCCATCATGTCAACAGAATGACATAAAACGGACTGTAGATTACATTACAGAAAACAAAATCCTCTTGTCAACAGAATGACATAAAACTGACTGTAGATTACATTATAGACTACAAAATCATCTTGTTAATAGAATGACATAAAATGTACTGTAGATTACATTATAGAATACAAAATCATCTTGTTAACAGAATGACATAAACCTGATCAGAGATTCGATTATAGAATAGAAAATCATCATGTTAACAGAATGACATAAAACTGACCGTAGCCTAGATTACGTTATACAAAATCGTCTCCCCTCGTTTAACCCTGAGCAGCACACTCTGCACTCTGAAGCCTTTACATCGATAAGCCTATAGGCCTTCCTTTTCCAGCCGTTGAATTGAAAACTTGTATAAACATATTTATGTTTCAATGTCAAAAGCGATATTCACAGCTATATTCCTTTGTTAGAGAAGTCAAAAATGAAAACGGCTGAATGCGTCTGGTTACATAAAAAAAACAGTAAACTAATGAATACTCCCACTCAGTGCGAAGAGTAAGGTGCAGGAGCCGTTTGTGCCTCGTTCCAACTGAGCTGCAAGTCCTTTTTTTGGTCGTCTCTTCACTTTTTCCGTATGTCGTGTAAAGTTCCACCTGATCTCGTCTACAGTTCCACCTGTTGTTCTGTCTCCTGATGACACTTTTTTTTTGTGAAGCGTCCGTTGGCTGGTGCGTCCAACGGTCTCCCTGGGCCTGTCAGTGTGTCCCAGGGTTCCGGCTCGCCGCGGGCCCCGGTATGTCGGGGTGGCGGCCCGCTGGGGTCTCATGTGCGCCTCGTTCCCTCGCCACGTCCCAGATAAGAGATCCGCGGCTGGCGGTCGCAGCCGGGGATCGGGCGGATGACGTGACAAAGAATAATATTTTAATTACAATAATATTTTAATTAATTAATTCGGGCGGCTGGCGGTTTAGATTAGATTAGATTTTAGTCATTCCCAGTATTCTCAGATATTCTCATATCCGTTCCCAGTACTCCTTTGACACCATTTTGATTGAATGTTGTAATATGGTCTCTCACCAGGAGAGCAGAAGTTTACTTTTGGCTCGTTTTCTCTTTTTTAGATATGGGAACGAATGGGAACGAAATTTGGTTCAAATGCAGAGAAATTTGTCCTCTGCATTTGAACCATCCTATGGTACACAGGAGCAGTGGGCTGCTAGGTTCAGCGGCCCTGTGAGCGAGTTGGGGTGTCAGTGTCTTGCTCGAGGACACTCGGACATGCGGACAGTCGGAGGAGGGGAATCGAGGTGATCGAACCGCCGACCCTACGGCTGGTGGACGACCCGCTCTGTCCAACCACCACTGAGCCACTGTCGCCCCAATCAAATTAAAAATGTATACACATTTGTTACCTATGTCCTTTCAAGAACAGGCAATAACTTTCTAGCCTGGCGTCAGCAGCACCTTAAGGGTAAAGGGGCATTTAGCAGACGCTTTTGTCCAAAGCGACTTGCAACTTACAATCAGTACATTTGTGGGGGTTTGACATGTGGACATTTGGAGGAGGGGGATCAAGGGGATCGAACCGCCGACCCTACGGTCAGTGGACCATCCACAATGTCCACCCGCTCTACTCACTGAGCTACTGCCGCCTTGCGTCGAACTACAGACCTAAAAACAACCGGCGGCTGGCGGGTGGGTGCAGGTTTGAAAACATTGGTTGCAGATGGATGGCGGAGGACGGACGATGCGTTTTTGCGACGCCGTCGCGGCTGAAACAAGAGCCCACCCGCGCGTCTCTAGTCCCTGAACGGTGTCGCCCTTTACCTCCCTCTCCCGCAGATGCTGCCGGTGGTGCAGGCCCGCTTCCCCTTCAGCCAGGTTCCCCAGGCCTTCCAGAAGGTGGAGCAGGGCCACGCCAGGGGCAAGACCGTGGTGGTGTTGGGGGAGCAGCGGGAGACCCAGGCCGAGCGGGAGGAGGGCTGCGACGCGGACGACCACCAGTGCCACGCAGCTCAGAGCACCCGCGCATAGCCCGGCCCGAGCGCTGGCCCAGAGGAGGAGCCGCCGGACCCCTGAAGCGGAGCCACGCGGCGATAGAGCGGGCGAGATAAGATGTACTTTTATTATTCAGTCCCCAGATGGGGTATAAGACGAGATTTATTTTTTTGGAAGGGCACAGGTTACACTCCAGCTGGGTCCCAAACAAGGCCCTCTTTGGAGACAGGGAATCCGCGGAGCCAGGATCACCGCCCTCATCAGGGCGTGTGTGAGTTTCAATCTCCACTTTGGCGGATAGTCGTCTAGACGCCCCGAGCTGATTCAGAACCCTGCAGTCCTTGATGTGTTGATGTGTTGATGTGGCGAGTGGAGAGGGAAAAAAAGCTTCTGTTGCAGCCCCCTTCTGATTTCCCATGGTGGTGGAACTGAAAGGCGTTGCTGTGTAACAGTGTTACTAAAAGGAGAAGAGTTTTCATTCATCGACGTGACGTGGTGGTGGTGGTGGTGGTTCTGTTACAAATAAAGGTATCTTTTCAATGAACGGCATGTTTTTTTATTCAAAGTCTTCAAAAGCAAAAGCAGGCTGCATGCTTCAAGAAGGTAAGGCACACTGACGATAAAGTTAAATACTGTATATTTTGAAAATGATGCAAAAAATAGTGAAAACGAGGCAATAAAAACGTACCTAATATTGTTTATACCATAAGAATCCAAACGGGATTATTCATCAAAAAATATATATAAACTGTATGATAGGGTTACTCCATGATAAAAAGCATGAGACAAACAAATATATTTCAAGTACAATGTACATATTGTCATTCTTTGGTCCAGCAGCTGAAGGCAGGCGCGTTCCTGCTGATGCACTTTGTCTCTGAACACTGGCTGGGGCCCACTGCGCAGCTGCGCCACAGAGCACACGAAGGGCCCCCTGGAAGAGCTGTCACGCAGAACGTCCGGGGGGGTCTCGTCCGGCGGTGTCATTCACACAATCTCCACGTCCCACCGCTGGGTCGGTTTGTTGGGGTCGAACGCGTTGAGAATCACTTGGTTTTTGTCGTAGTTTTGTCCCCCTGTAATGCACGTCAGAAAAGAGATGAGATGCGTATCCCGCATGCATTTCATAGCCGTACATTCTGTTGGCCACGATGCTGAATTCAATTCTGTACTTGAAACTGGGGGGGGGGGCGGGGGGGTGATCCTCTGGGAAACGCATTCAGACACACTCAAATGAAGTACAGGTTGACATGCCCTGGTGGGCTCTGACAAATGAGTCCCCGTCAAGTTACAATATTGAAAATGTTAACGCTTGTTAATGTTCCCAGAAATGAATCCGCAGGCATATTACAAAACGCGGTATTGAGCTCCACTCTGAACACAGATTACATTTAGATGAGATTTTCACTCGCATAACACTTCAATCTGGGTGTCTGTTCTCCGCTGGCGTCAGGTTGACCACCAGGTGTCACTGATGGACAGCGATGTGACCGTAACTCAGACCCTCTGGCTGTGTCCCACACTCTGCCCGCAGAGGTGTCTCCCGCATGGCAGGGTTTGAAGGCATCTAAATAGAGGTATACCACAGTCCTGTGCACCCGCTTAACACGAATTCAAAACATGACGAGCAATGTTGTACAAATATAAGTATAAGTAGTATAAGTATAATAAAAAAATATAACAGGTCTTTTTTTATCTCAGAAATGTACAGTTTTGTCACTGAATATCCATTCTATTGAGATGTTATTTAAGACGTGTGTGTTAAAGGGGCATTTAGCAGACGCTTTTGTCCAAAGCGACTTACAATCAATATATTTGTGGGGTTCAACTTGTGGACAGTTGGAGGAGGTGGGGGATCAAGGGGATCGAACCGCCGACCCTACGGTTATTGGACGACCCGCTCTGTCCACCCGCTCTTAAACATGACGAGCAATGTTGTACAAATATAAGTATAAGTGGTATAAGTATAATAAAAAAATATAACAGGTCTTTTTTTATCTCAGAAATGTACAGTTTTGTCACTGAATATCCATTCTATTCAGATGTTATTTAAGACGTGTGTGTTAAAGGGGCATTTAGCAGACGCTTTTGTCCAAAGCGACTTACAATCAATATATTTGTGGGGTTCAACTTGTGGACAGTTGGAGGAGGTGGGGGATCAAGGGGATCGAACCGCCGACCCCACGGTTATTGGACGACCCGCTCTGTCCACCCGCTCAACCCACTGAGCTACTGCGGCCTGTGTTATAACACGGGCATGCCAGCCGTCAGTGTTTTGAATGACAGCGTGACGATATGACTCATTGCTGCGCTGAGGTCCGTCTCAGATCTATCCAGACTCCTCTACAGGTAAAGTCATGCAAAACAAAACACTCCCTTCAAAAAGAACAGCAGGCGGCCCATTTTCGGAGAGGTGTCAGAGCGCGTACAAACAAGAGGTGCCACTCATAACACCCAATTATGGGTCCGCTACAAAGGAGAAAAAAACTCAATGATATTCAAGCCTTTGTAACTCCATGCAAAATTCATACAATGCAGACGGAATTAGCTCGGTGACACCCTAACCGAACAAACGCAATGAAATGGAAAAAAATGAAAAAATATATTGCGGCTTTGTGTTACGAGAATCAAAATCACATTTCTTTCCATTCCTCCCCCCCCCCCCCCCCCAAAAAAAAAAAAAAAATCCAGTTTGTGTGATTACTGTCAACACTGTCTACCATCCACGTGGAAAGGCCGGTCTGGAGTACGGTTCACCAAAATGTCAACGTGTCGCCACAACCTTAACGAGACGGTCAACCCGTGCCCGCCAGCGACCCCCTGGTCCAGGTGTGTGTGTGTGTGTGTGTGTGTGTGTGTGTGTGTGTGTGTGTGTGTCTGCAGCCTCACCTTTGATGTCCAGCAGGAGGCCCGCGGGGCCCATGTGGTGGACCACGCCGTCGGGGCCGATGCTCCAGAGGTGCTGCTGGCCTTCGGGCTCAGGGGAGAGACCCAGGCGGCTGCCCGCCATCACCATGGTGCCACTGGGACACATGCAGCACTCCTCCAGGAGCTACGCACGGGGGGGGGGGGGGTTCAGATATTGGTTCAGATTTCTTTGTGTTTTACTTTGATATTGCTATTTTCTCAAACTTTGATTTGAGCTGACATTCAAGTCTCCATTTCCAATAACTTCGAAGTTGATGGCGAGCTCTGTGTGTGATTTGTTTTTCCCTTTTATTTTTGACAATGAAGAACGATTGACGACTTGTGCGTCTGATGGAAGTGTTTTTGTTGAAACTCGAAGGCCTGTGTGGAGTGTGAGTGGCTGGCAGGTTGAAGCAGCCGTAACTTGGACCCGAGTCAGACAGCACAGAAGGCTCTTGGGCTGGGCGAGGCTGCAACCCCGTTGTGCATTGGGCAATCAGGTTAAACCAGCCATCGCCACACAAACACACACACACACACACACACTAGAGTGCGGATCGGGCCGGAATTTTCTGTCCGAGCCCGGCCCGCGTCCGACAGGACAGCAACCGAACCCGACCCGAGCCCGACAGGCATCAAGCTTTTTATGTCCGAACCCGACACAGTTAAACAGTCTTTTTTTGTCATACTAAGGACACGTTTACGTCTGTGTTTATGAAAGCCCGCCTTTGTTAAGCAACTGCCAGGCATTTGGAAATGTCAACAAATAGATGAGCGCAACATGCGTTGGTTAACGCGCGGGTAAATTCAAAATTTCAAATCGCGCAGATGTGACCGAGCCCCAACTCGAACCCGAGCATCATTTCTAAATATTTGTCCGAACCCGACCCGGCCCGTCGGGTACCGTCGGGTCCCGTCGGGCTTCGGGTCGGGTATCCAGAACCCGGTGTCAACATGGCCACCCTGCGTGCAGGTTCTGGAGGGGCGCCCGTGACCCCGCCTCTAGGGAGACGAGGACACAGATGCTGGCAGCGCTGCGGCCATGCGTTTAAACCGCCTCCTCATCTCAGGGTGCACACAAGGGGGCAGTATCGTGTTTCCCACCCCAAGTGCACCTTGCACCCCTTAACGGGGCAAGGAACAGACTCATTGACAAGGTCATGAGTTTGTGTGGAATGCCCGCCTTCACGCACGCGTACGTCCACGGGCGGTGTGTAAAAAAAAAAAAAAAAGGGGGGCGTGTCTCTTGAGCAGTGGCGTGGATCTTTGTGGCTCTTCAGGCGGTAAAATGGGTTCCCTCTGGCCAATCAGAGCGGTTCTGATGTTGGGCTCAGAGAGGATCATGAGTTGAGGTGGTTTTATCCCGGTCCGCCACAACATCTGTTGTCTTGCTGTACACCAGTTAACACTCCCCCCGGGGTGAGGGGATTTTTATTTATTTTTTTACGAGGAATTGGAGCCTCTTGCCCGTTGCAGCTGGGATTGGCTCCAGCCCCCCCACGACCCTCGTAGAGGATAAGCGGTTTCGATAATGGATGGATGGATGGAATTGGAGCCCTCTCCGGAGCGGGTACCTTGCAGCGGAGATGGCCGTCCTGGTAGAGCCAGATCTGCTCCACCCCACCGTTGTCCTCCATCTCCTGGACCCTGATCAGCTTGATGTCCTCCAGATCCCCCGTCACGGACATCAGCAGCCCCGTCGCCCGGTTCCTCAGGCGCACGTAGACCTGCTTCTACTCAGGTCACACGCAAGCACACAGAGGTACACACACACACACACACACAGAGGCACACACACACACACACACAAAGGTACACGCACACACGCACGCACACGCACGCACACACGCACACGCACGCACACACGCACACACACACACACCCACACAGACACGCACGCACACAGAGGCACACACGCACACGCACACACACAGAGGCAAGGCAGTGCTGAATCAGTGCTTTGCTTTTCTCACATGCAACTGGTGTTCCAATACTTTGGGCTCACAATGTCACGTCTCGGCAATTTTCTGCAGACCGCGCGGCCGATCGAAACGGACCCTTTTCACACCGCGGTGAGGTCGTCGGGCAAACGCGGCAATCACTCGTTGTGGGTCTGCTACTTTTGTGTACCGTGGCGCGGGTAGTTGACTACACTAGTGAAGGTAAGTCTGCTGGGTCACACCCCGGTACATATGAGCAGATCCATAGTTAGTGTTGTGAATACTGAGTACATAGTGCTTTGTCGTACCATGGCTCGTTTCCCTTTATCAAATATCAAAACATTTTCAACCGCCTGTCTATTCCCGGCATGCCTCATTAGTAGTTTGGACCACTCTGTTCCCCCCACCCCAACTCCCCCGGTTATTTAAAATTGTAAATGCATAACACACACAACATAAACACAAGCCGGAAAAGGACACAATATGGAAATAGGATAGTGACACGGTACATGGCAATCACCACAGATGACCGATTTGAGGTGAATGGTTTTGAACGTGACACTGTTTAGCAGTCCAGCAGGTCCGTCTCTGACTCCACTGGTTATCTTTCCAGTCTCATCTCTGATGTTGCAGAGAGGCTGTCTGTTTTCACAACACATCGCCGCACCCGCTGGAGGAAGGATGATCAGTCTCACCCGACAGTGACTCACACAAACAACTAGTCCTTCATGGCTGTTGTTGCCACTGGGGATGGTGCTGCCCGTTTCTTTTGCCTGTTTCTTTTTACTCCTAGGGCTGTTTTGCCGGTAAATAAAAAGTCCAACATTTGTGTATGTTTTTTTTTTATTTTTTTTTTTACTCCTTGCTCAAATCAGTCTCTACACCGGTCGCTCACACTCTTCATAATGACGGCGGCTGAACGAACCTCACCAACGACCCGGTAAAGCCAATCCTGACCGGACGTGACAGCAAAAGTCTCTCTTTTCTAACCAGTTCCTCGGTAGATGTTTGCAGACAGTAATTTTACCGGGGACTTCAACAGACATAGACATAGACACAGGCGGACGGACGGACGGACAGACAGACAGACAGACAGACAGTACCTGGATTATGGGCCGAAGGGAACCAATACTCTGCCAACTGCTGTAGCTGCGCCAGTCGGGGATCTGGCCCGGCTTGAGCAGAATCTGATTGCCTCTGTAGTTGATTTCCTTGTACAACACCCACCTGGGAAAACATACGGAGAGCTCACAACAAGACACCATGGGAGGTTGTTTTTTTATCAAGACATTCAAAGGGTGCCGAAAACAAAAAAAACAAAACAAATCAAAACAAAAGCTTAGCGGCTTGATTTCTCCCTGTTTGTGTTTCGCTAGCTGAGCGCCGTGAAACGCTTTGTTTGCACAAAACGAGGCACTGTCCAAACAAAGTGCAGACTGAAGGCGTCGCCGCAATATTGGCCACACGGCGACTCGCTGTTGGGACGCCTGATGTGATTGGTCTGATCGCGGTTTTGCGTTTTGGGTTCCGTGCGTTTCTGTCCGCCGAGCAGCGCTACGCAGTAATGCTTTAATGAAGACCACCCCGTACTGCCCGGGCGCACACCTGGTCAGGAGAACACCTTCATCGTTTAATCACCGTCCCTCTTCCTTGTCTACTCTACCACCACAAAAACAATAATCAAGACCCCAACCTGAACTAGGAATCCCGTCCGGGATCACCACAGTATATTGATCGGTGACGGTGCATCTCATCTTAAAATGGCAGCACCTGTGCTTCTCCCTCCTTGTAGAAAAAAAAAAAAAAAACTAAAATGAGAAGTCACCCCCTGTTTCCCTCGCTGACTCGCTGAACCTCCACCTTATCATTATCTCGGACAGGGTGTCCCGATTCCGGCCTGGCTCGAGTCGTGTTGTCGGAGAGCGAGACGCGGGAATTATCTAACGTCTCCGCTCCGAATGTCACACATCACCGGCACATCTTGCACCCCGGACCTCCTGTCTCTCCGGTCGACCCCAGACAGCCACTCTGTCAACCCCGACCCGGGAGCCCATGAGCTGCTGCAACCGCTCCATAAATAACACACCAACCTCAGCGAAGCAATGCATTGGTGTGGAAACAACCGGGGCAGACAGTCTTGGGTGTGCCGTCATCTTTTGATGATAGTGGTGGCAACAGGGGCGTTGGAGACGAACGCACTTGTTATTGTTGTGACTAATATCGCCTGAACGGTGAAACGATGCATGCTGGACAAACATTTGACAAGCTGGATTCACTGGCTTCAATTGCCCCATGTGACCCCCCCCCCCCCCCGCCCCCGCCCCCCCAACCGAAGCTGACAACTGACAGCTCGTCTGGATGTGATCCAGGGTGTTCCAGAGTCTTATTGTCCTGGAGGGGGGGGGGGCACAGAGCTCACGAAGCAGGCCTGCACCACGCTTTTGCAACGCTTTGAAAAGACAACAAAGGCCAGACCCTGCAGTTTGGCCGGGCTTGTTCAAACGTCACTCCGCGGGGCTGCCGGGCTTTGTTCCACCACAACGTCGGGGGCCGGTTCGCGGGGGAGACGGCGGAGGGCGGCTGAAAGGAGCCGAGCGCTGGCACACAGACAGTCCCAAGAATGTGGGCACCGACTCTCGGAGAGGTCGTGTCGTGCATGGCCGGCTCGACGCCGTGTTGACAAACCTAATCAGGAGCTGCCGCCGCTTTGCGTTGCCCTGCAATAACCCCCCCGGAACGTTCTGCTGACTGTCGGATCAAGGTGTGGTGTGTGTGTGTGTGTGTGTGTGTGTGTGTGTGTGTGTGTGTGTGTGTGTGTGTGGTGTGTGTGGTGTGTGTTTGTGTGTGTGTGTGTGTGTGTGTGTGTGTGTGTGTGTGTGTGTGTGTGTGTGTGTGTGTGGGGGGGGGGGTCCATTTCACATCTCTGCGAGAGGGTAAAGGCTTTTTTGGCTGCACACTTGTTTGGTTCACATGCTGGCATGCGTGTAAATACACACGCACACACACACACATACACACACACACACACACACACATGCACACACGCACGGACGCACACACGCAGGGACGCACACACACACACACACACACACGCACACACACAACACGGGCACACAAACACACACACACACACGCAGCAGCCCTTGTGCATCCATGAAATAATAAAAGCTAGATTGGTTGTGACGTGAGTCGGTTGGTTGGTTATGAAGGAGTCAGACTCACATGCCGCCCTCCACCAGCAGGGACTGCACGCGGCTGCAGGCCCCCGACAGCTGCAGGTTGACAGAGCCTGACGCCAGGACCACCCTCTTCCCCTTCAGGCCCGAGCGCTCAAACAGAGTGACGGAGGGCAGCGAGAATTCCTGTCAGGGGGGGGGGGGGGGGGGGGGAAACGAGACGTGGAAGGAGAAGTCAGGGAAACGATTCTTCACCATACTGTAAAAACACGCGCGGTCGCGCCGCACGGGATTTGTCATGGCCAGGTTGCCATGGGAACGTGCAAAACTCCTGTTCCTGCGGTTGTATTTTTTTATTTTTGTTCAGTCTCTTAATGCGTGGATAGAAGCCATCCTCTGGGGACTATATATGCATATGTACAGTATATTGATCCATCTATCCATCCATCCATATATATATGCACATAAATACATAAATACATACATGCATACTGCCCTGCTTCGCTCCTCCCTCGATAGATACAGTTGGAAACAGGGCTGGTAGCTTACAAGCAAATGTTTTCTCTGAATTCCTGAACATTAGCATTGTGTCAAGTGAAGTGAGTAATGTATCTCAACCAAGTCAAGGCATTTGATGAGTTTACAGTATATGACAGCAAGAATGCAACCTAATGAGAAACAAATGAAACAAAAGAACAAAACAATCAATCAAATAAGTCTCATCTCTCATCAGGAGATAAAGATATATATGAACAGCCATAACAATGAGCTATAACTTATGATTGCTGAGCATTGTTATAATGACCTGCTCCCATATTCCCATTAGTCGATATTCATAAACACATTGGACATATTGCCAAACAAACTGGGTGAGAATTGTGCCTATCCTCTGTTGAGGGGGGGACTCTGGGCTTGTGTGGGCTCCCCAGCAGAAGGCTGGGCCTGCTTTGGAATCATCAGGGATGCCAAGCCTTCAAATACATAACTTAAGCGCTGCTAACATGCATATTTCACTCAACAGCAAAATTACTGAGGCTAGCAAAAAAAAAAAAAAAAAAGTGAACACATAATTAGCTTTTGGCTCCGGTTAGCGGAAGAGGAAGACAAGGCAAGCAATGTGCGCACGGAAGTCCTCTCGCTCTCGCTGTGTGTTTGAGTCACACTTCTAGCCGAGGGCCGGCCTGTGAGTCTGTGTGGAGGTTTGTGAATTCAGCGAAAGTGGAAGCCCTGCACTATTTTTAAAGGTGGGCTGATTTTCCTACGTTCATGTCCTGTTTCGACTTAATGGATGCCCTTAATTGCAGTGGGGGGGAAAAAAAAGTTAATATTTAATTTCCTGCCCTGTGGTGTGTGCGTGCGTGTGTGTGTGTGTGTGTGTGTGCATGTGCGTGCGTGCGTGCGCGTGTGTGTGTCTGTCCGTGTGCGTGAATATTTATATATAATTTAAACTTCCCTTGTCGAATCACAGATCCGTTACGCTCCGTTTACAAACAGAGAGCAGGGGGAGCAGAGAGAGTAGAGGAGCGACTCACAAAGCCCACGGTCTGCAGGGACAGAATGGTGGCGTCGGGCTGCACACAGCCCATGGCCCTCAGGTCTGCATAGCTGCCCACGTCCAGCACGTACATCCTGCTGGTGAACCCAGGGCCCACGAAAGCCATCCAACTGAAAGGAATTGAGTTGGCAGATACACAGACACAGACACAGATACACACACACATCAACAACAGAGGCCACAGACCATTCCCCCCGAATACTCTAATCCGTTCTTATCCCTTCGACATTTTCTCAACCGGAACCTGAAGAGAAAAAAACCACCCAAAGCCCTCTACAAATCTCGTGGTTTTTGTTGTCTCTCGTGTGCTCGTGTTTCTGGTCGGTTTCGGACCGCAGAGCCTCACCTGCCAGCCAGAACCCTGCAGGACGCCACGGAGAAGTCTGGCTGCAGTGTGTCAGCGCTGTCTTCCAGAACCACCTCTGATCCCTGGAAGTCCGCCTCGGAGAACAAGTGCACCTGAGCAACACACACACACACGCACGCACACATACGGACGCACGCATGGACACACGCACGCACGCACGCACGCACGCACACGCACACACACACACACACACACACACACACAAACCCGTTGAGCCTGTCAATTCCTCTGTCTGTCTCTCTCTCTCTTTCTGAGTCACCTGTGCCAATCAAAACCGTGAAGATAACGGGAGGTGAGGTTTTGCTGTCTCGTCTAATTCAAATGCCTACCTTGAATTTGGCAGAGTTCTCCAAGTTGTCCTGAAGAGGCGAGACGCGGGCACAAAAAGACGAAGAGGAAGGGAACACAGAACAAAAATAAGGATGATGCCATACCAATTGTTCAGTGTTGAAATATATGGCCGTGAGAAATGCATTCACTCTATTCAAGGTGTCTGTCAGGCAAAAGGTACCGGTACATTGTTGGCTGACTGTGACTGCTCTGTTGTGGATCCACCCGCACTATTCAGATCAATAATAGTAATAATAGCAATTCAATAATAATAGAAACCATGCACTACTTGAAATGTCTTGGCCATTTAAAAGGCAGCAGTTCCACACACAGTGCTGTCTGAGTCTAGGCTTACATTGATTTTCTCACTGAGGTTCTCGATATGACAAACAAAAATCAATACAGACGGACAGGGTTTTTTTTTTTTTTTTTTACTTCAGCCAGAGTTTTAGCCTCTTTCCTCAATCAAGGTCAAAAGTTTGCTAGTTAACAGTTTTTTAATTGTGTTGCATGGCAGTACTTTTAGTAGCTTTGCTACTTTGCTATATGCGCTTTATTACACAGCAGAACCTCTGAGGGCAGGGAGCACAGGAACAGGGCCATAAAACACCGATAGGGGCAAAGCTTTGCCTCGTTTCCTGTTTCCCTACGGGGATATTCTCCTGAAGAGAGACCGATTTGCTCGGGTGGATGATGTCGCTAAAGGGAAAATTCAGCTAATCTGTCTCTAGAGTTGTCAGTTTACACTATGTTCCCTTGAAACCTTTACACACACTTTTTTGGTTACTGTCAGGACAGGATGGTGTAGCATTCCCCCTGGTGCTGGCTAGAGGGGCGATGCCAAACGGCCCTAGTTCTGGCCGAGTGGATGTCCGCCCTCGGCCAATTCCGTGCTCCCTGCCTCCAGCCCAGCGATAGTTCGACACAAAAGTGAAGTGAAAGAAAGCCCACATTTGAGCTCGTCTGCGGTGGGACTTGAGATGACTCATCAAAAGTGGTGACGCGCCGGGGGGGCCTTTTGCTTACCAGCAGGACGGGCATCACGGAGGCCACCACGGGCCGCGCGGCTCCCCAGTCCTCCGGGCTCCCGTACAGGCCTTTCTCCAGCACGTACGCCTCCCCGCAGAAGTCCGGCCCCTCGAACACCACCCAGCTTCAAAATAAAAGCGCACACATGCAGCAGAGGCACGACCGGCAGAGTCAAAGGCAGCACACAGTGAATGGACGAATTAGATTAGATTAGATTAGATTCAACTTTATTGTCATTGTGCAGAGTACAAGTACAGGGACAACGAAATACAGTTAGATTTTTTTAGAATGCTGTCATTAAATATTGAAACGGTGAAAACTCTTCAGAGCCTTGACGTGCCGTCGAGGCTAGAGCGGTCCCCGGGCGCACGGTTAAACGCGACAAGGCTACAGGTAATAAAATACCACTCACAAAAAAAAAAAAGTCACTTTGCCTTATTCGAACAAAAAGCCTCTTTAGCTAAACTTCATATTGTGGCCAGTAATGTGTAGCCCTTTGATGGCTGCTACACACCCCTGCATACACTCACACAATCAGATAGCCACAGCGTAATAGCAGGGCGTTGCACGCGTGCAAAGGCGTGTGTGCTTGGCGCACCGACAGAGACGTTTCAGTGTTTGTGTGCACGTGCTTTGTGTGCACGGGCCAAAGTCTGACACAGAGTGCGTGCGTATGTTTGCGTTTGTAGGTGTGCTTAAGGGTGTGTGTGTGTGTGTGAGTGTGAGTGTGAGTGTGTGTGTGTGTGTGTGTGTGTGTGTGTGTGTGTGTGTGTGTGTTTGGTGTGGGTGTGTGTGTGTGTGAGAGTGTGAGTGTGTGTCTGTGTGTGTGTGTGTGTCTGTGTGTGTGTGTGTGTGCGTGTGTAAGAGTGTGTGCTCAACACGACACTCGTTGCGTGACTCGAGGTTGACTGAAGACGCTGGGTCGGGGGGCCGAGGGTCCTGCACTGTCTAAAGGCGGGCAGGCTACCTGACGCACAGCGCAACCCAGCTAACAAAGTCAACTTAGTCGTCAGCCATTCAGCACATTCTTCACATTCCATTCTCTGTCCAGCCTTTGACTCCCCCCTCCCCCACCCACCCACCCAACCCTTTAATTATATTGACTCAGTCCTGTTTCAACATCCAACATCTAAGAAGCCGTACTTTACCGATGTCAAAGGAAAAGTAAGCATATTCTTGTCTTAACGAGAGCAAAAACAGCCCCTAGAGCAGGCAAGACCAGACGCCTGGAGCCCCGAGGGGCATTCTGAGCACGGAGCACATTTGCAATATCTGAGAGCGCCCGCCGACTGTCTGTCAGACCCCCGGTCTCCCTCAGAGCTCCGCCCACGGCTGGAAGCATGCCAGCTCTCCGTGTCCGCTTCAGCCGGGGCGGAAAAAATGGCGGGAAAAAAACAAAGGTCACATGAACGACAAATAGCTCAAATAGCTCAGGTACAAGGGAGTGCCCGGGCAACAACGACAAAAAAAAAAAACACACACACACACACGCAATGTGTCTAAACTCGCCGCCATTTGGGGCGCGGCGGCGGCTGCAGACGACGCGGTGGAGCATCTGGCGGAGGGGCGTGGCCTAAGCCACACAGGTAGAGGAGGACACGGGGGGGGGGGCTACGGAGAAGCTAAGCGGATAGCCTTTCGCTTTGAAAAGGAGAAAAAGACTCACACGCCACCGACGACGTCCATGGACTGCGTGCTCAGCCCGTAGCCTGTGAGCTCCATGCTGGGGACGGGGATGGTGAGGTTGATGTTGGCGCCCAGGGACCCAAAGTCTTCGGCGGTGAACATCTTGAGGTGGGGAGATATGAAGTCCTACGAGACGAGGGGCACAGTTAAGATGAGCGCGTGTGCGGCGTTTCATCTCGAAATACATCAGCATAAATATGAACCGTGCCCTGATTTTTTTTTTAATTTGCAACAACAACAACAACAATGAACAAGTTACATTTGAACAAATATTAATAACATCAGTTAAAGTCACAGCAGGATAGCAGGATACAAATCACCTGCTATTCATTATGTTAATAATGATGGCAATATGCTGTGTGCAACTAAATTAATACTGTCGCTACATGAATTAATCACAGAGTCGATACAGTTCGTTGAATAAGGGCAAATGCTCATCACAAGCTACCAGAGGCCCCGAGTTGCCTCACAAGCTGCTTAGAAAAACTAGAGTTGCTCTATATTAGCAGAAACCGAGGAAAGCAATTACCGGCCAAAGTCTGACCCCTTCACTCGATGAGTTTACGATGCGTTAACTTTAACCTTTTGACGAGCGTCTAACCAGAGAAAACGCACTCAGACTAAAGATATCCGGTGACTGTGACCTGCAGCAGTGGCAGTGCACAGACAGACAGACGGACGGACGGACAGACAGACAGACAGACAGACAGACAGACAGACAGACAGACAGACAGACAGACAGACAGACAGACAGACAGACGGGCAGACAGACAGATAGACGGACGGACAGACGGACGGACAGATGGACAGATGGACGGGCAGACAGACAGACAGACAGACAGACAGACAGACCACGCGGTGACACTCACAGCCAGGACGGGCCGCAGGGACAGGAAGTGTTCTGAGCCACCTCCCCAGTCGCTCCAGTCCAGGTACTCGCCCTCCTCCAG
This sequence comes from Urophycis tenuis, assembly GCA_036785325.1. NCBI lineage: Eukaryota > Metazoa > Chordata > Actinopteri > Gadiformes > Phycidae > Urophycis > Urophycis tenuis. The sequence continues at coordinate 28,584 of JAXIVH010001117.1, forward strand.
GACATGCTGCCTGCCCTCGAACCCTGGCTGGCTGTAGCCCACCCATCTGTGTGTGTGTGTGTGTGTGTGTGGGGGGGGGGGGGGGGAGAAACAGGGTTGGAGAAAGTAGAGAACAATGCATTTTAATGGTGTGAGTCACGTGCTGAGTCACTGCACCGGCTGAGCAACCATTTAGATTGCTTTCGTTTGCAATTCACCCTTTTTCTTTTTTAATGTCTTTTTTGTTTTGTTTAAGATGTTATGTGTTGGACTTGTTTTATTTCGAAGTGGAACTGTCTTCTTGTCTTTTTAGTCATTATAGTCGCCTGCCTTTCTGTGTGCATGTGCATACATGAATGCATATGAATCACACACAGGGTTAATTAAGGTGCTCAACATGTTGTGGGTGTGTGTGCATCCTCTGAGCTGTGTAATGCATCACACGGTCAAACCCCAAATGCATCATTTGCCAGCAGGTTTTCAGGTATTCCAAAACAAGAACTCTATCTATAACCAGAGCACATTACAATCTCTGAGGCCAAACATGGTCTGGAAAATATATGGTGTGTTTTATACGAGCCATTTGAGATTAATCCTATTTTGCATGAATGTAGTCGGTTCCCCTGTCGATGATGTGTTTCACACCGGTTGAATTGTTGTTGGGGGACAAAACAGTTGTCTAGCTTGGAAGGTGCAATCTAAATAATCACCTGCCATTCGCTCAAACTCGCTCAAAGTTAAGACACAAGTGTGGAGTGTCTGAGTGTGTGTGTGTGTGTGTGTGTGCGTGTGTGCGTGCGTGCGTGCCTGTGTGCGTGCGTGCGTGTGTGTGTGTGTGTGTTCTTGTTGACACCTGGTCTATCCTGTGTGCTTTTATTACCACATGCACCCCAGGTATGCAGCCTCACCCAGCCTCGGCGTCCTATCAGCCAGACCCTGGCTGGGTGAGGGTTCACACACCAGCCGTCCACTACACTACACTATACTATACTATACTATACTATACTATACTATACTAAACTATACTATACTATACTATAAGTTATACTACAAAATCAGGCGGATAACAGCTTCTTCACTGTGAAAAGGACCGAAATCATTGCCATTCCAAAGACGTGCCTCCGGAGCGAGTCAACCAGGGCGAGGCCTATCTTATGAAGCAAGGTCTTTAAACAAAGTCATGAAAGGACAGACTGATCGCAAACGGAAGCACACCTGACCGCGGTTACTGAAGGGAAAGAAGAGCCAACCATTATCAACCAGATAAGAAGAAATAGCCAAATTAGATCCATGATGAGAAGTCTTTGGAAACCACAAACTGTTTAACTTTGGGTAATTATATTATTCAGAGAACGGTGACTCATCAGGAAAATCCCTAGTACTCTGCAGTCTTATGACTGAGTATAAAGATTAACACACAACCCACCCCATCGCTGGGAGACATATGTCCATATAGTATGCAGATGATATGTACATATACATATATACTATAAGGACTAAAATAAACTTACAGTCCCCCGAGTATCTTTAAGGAGCCCACAGACTTGAGTTTGGTTGAGTTTGGGGCCTTGTCCGAGCTCCCCTTGTGCTCCTCATCCTCAAAGCAGAACAAGTCGCTTTCGATCTCGACACTGGGGCCCTCGAAGCCGGGCCTCTCATACAGCACAGCCTAGCCACAGGAAGGAAGAGGAGAGTCATGCCAGTGCCATGACGCCAATTCATCACAAGATATCTCACCATTGTTTCCTCAGACCATTTCTCTGGGTGGCCTTTGAGACGTTACTTTGAATCATGAATTCAACCATCTTCATTCCATTCAACCCATCTTTTTTTTAAAGTTGCAATTTAACTTAAAAATGTGACCTTCCCCAAATCTCTCCGCTGCGTAGAATCGCAGATTTTTATTATATAATATTATTGTACATATACATAATATACATAATTCCATTCAAACTATGTCTTTATCATTGTAGTAGGTCTGCTGCTTGGGAGGGCACACAGAGGACCCATAATGTACGATTCTGATCAACGGCATCGTTATTATCTTCAAGGGCTTTCATGCCTGATGGGAATGACAGATGAATAGATCCAGGACTATTTGTTTTTCATTATTCCTATTTTTGTACAAATGTCAAAATATAAATGTTTTTTTTTTGTTTTTTTTACAGAGCTCGTAACTCGCAAGCGCTCTCCGTGTGTGCGCTTGAGCGGGCTGCAGCTCACGTCACTGCAATGTAGTCAGTAATGAGAAGGAGACGTGGGAGACCTACACGTCGTCCCTTCGAGGCTTGTTCATTTTGTGATATGAATACTTCATGAAGCTTGAAATCAAACGTTGATATTGTTGTGTGAGATAAAAAACAAAGTGAAAGCCGAGGCTTCGGATCACTACCTTAAAGTGCAAACGTTTTGGTAACGGTCACACAAACACATTCATAGCAGACTTTCCAAATGTTTATCACAGTGACATCAAGACCCGACCCAACGCACCTTGACTTCGTTGGGATTTTCCACTTTAAAAGCTCCCTGCAACACAAGAACGTGACATGAGAAATTAGCATTAGCCAGCCGAATCCCATTAGTGAACAATACTCAATTATCAAATGCAAAATGCCAGCAAGAAAGAAAGCTGGGATACAACAGGAGGGGTCCAGAAAAATGTTGTCAGCTGCTCTCACTGCACACAGTCATTCTGGGGTAAAAAAAAACAAACAAGTCTTTTGTCTCGGGTTTATAGTCTTCGAACATTGTTGCTAGCCGCTATTAAATGCAAATGCACCTGTCAGTCAGTACGTTTACATGCAGCAAGAAATTCGAATTTCTGATCGGATCAGATAATGACATGCGTAAGACCGGATCACTTGTCCGAGTATACATGCCGTTCAGAGAATCGGATTAACAGCCGGAGCATGGGCTGACTCTGGACGCTATGTGGCGCTGCGCATGTGCAGAATGGCACTGCGCGTGCGCAGACTGCAAAATCCGATTCAGATCCGATTGCTGAGTATACATGCCGTTAAAAGTCCGACTATGATCGAATTATCCAGGTGTAGTTATCCGATTTAGATGTCCGAAATAGGTCCGAAGTAGGTCGGATTAAGGTGTTTACATGCACTTAAAAAGTCCGAACGATGTCTTATACGATTAGAAATTCGAATTTCTTGCTGCATGTAAACGTACTGATTGTCTATTCAACTGCAAAAGAAAAACCAGCATGGGCCATTTCATTGAAATAACAACAACGGGGAGTGAGAGATATCTGATGGGACATCATTCAAGAGA
>JAXIVH010001118.1:0-5000 GCA_036785325.1 Urophycis tenuis
CTTCACTTCCCTCAGCAAATCCATCATCGTTATGTTTTCTTTCCCCTCCACTTCCACATCCACAGTTAAATCTTCACCATACATTTCACCCTGTGCTCCCCGTGCTTCACTATCCTTGCTACCTTCCCCTTCACCATGTGTGTGTGCTCGTGCTTGGCCTTGGTCAGTCAGTCCTTTGTTCGTTTTTGTTAGTTCCTTTGCTACCAGTCCTTTATCCATTGCCATAGTCGTTTTGTTCAGTCCAAAGTCATTAACCGTTGTATCCTTCCTCTCTACTCTATCTACACTCTCCATACACTCAGCAATCATTCCAAACAAACAAACAAACAAACACACTCACGTTCCCCCAAACAGCTCACGCTGTAGGGGGATACAACACAAACACTCAACTAGACAAACAATCTACCAATACTTTCATACAAACGAACAAAATACCATACAAACAAACTTTCACTCCACCTGCTCTTTGCTCCTGCTGCTAGCTGCTGCTCTCTGCGCACACTTCCTGGTTCTGGGAAAAAAGGGGCGTGTTCAGGGCGGTATGGCCGTAGGCGCTTTTGGATGAGGCACACGGGCACTTGTAGTAGCGGTGGTGGTGGTGGTGGTGGTGGGGGTGGATGTAGGGTGGGTACTCTTGCTGGCTACTGTGTCCGCGTGTGGTGCCCTCTCCCTGGGACGGGCGCTGCTGGTGGGTGGTGGTGGTGGTGGTGGTGGTGCCGGTGCTAGTAATAGTAGTATGTTCCATGTGGACCACCATGGGCAAGCCCTATTCAACGTGGGTCCACGTGAAAACAACCCAGGCCCACACAGCCCCCCTATGGGCCTAGAGGGCCAGGACCACCGTGGGCCCCCGTGGGTAAAGTCCCCCCATCAGACCGCCGGGGGTGGGCCAGGTCCCAGGGGACCCAGGGCCCCACACCGGCTTGCCCCCCCACGGTTGTGGGCGAAGGATCTACGTGGAGCACCATGTACCACCGGCATAGACAGCAACGGGCAAGCCCCGCTCACCGTGGGTCCGTGCGAAAAGCCCCCGGGCCCAGTGCCCCCTATGGGCCTATAGGGCCGGGACCACCTCGGTCCCCCATGGGCTGAGGCCCCCCCATCGGACCCCCGGGTCTGGGCCAGGTCCCAGGGGTCCCAGGGCCCCACACCGGCCTGGTCCCCCACGGTTGCGGGCTACACATCTGCGTGGACCACCGTGGACCACTATGGGTAGGCCCCGCTCACCCTGGGTCCATGCGAAAAGGCCCAGGGCCCAGGGCCCCCTATGGGCCTATAGGGCCGGGGCCACCTTGGTCCCCCATGGGCTGAGGCCCCCCCATCGGACCCCCGGGGGTGGGCCAGGTCCCAGGGCTCCCAGGGCCCCACACCGGCCTGGTCCCCCACGCTTGCGGGCTACACATCTGCGTGGACCACCATGGACCACTATGGGTAGGCCCCGCTCACCCTGGGTCCGTGCGAAAAGCCCCCGGGCCCAGGGCCCCCTGTGGGCCTATAGGGCCGGGACCACCTCGGTCCCCCATGGGCTGAGGCCCCCCCATCGGACCCCCGGGGGTGGGCCGGGTCCCAGGGGTCCCAGGGCCCCACACCGGCCTGGTCCCCCACGCTTGCGGGCTTCATATCTGCGTGGACCACCACGGACCACCGTGGACCACTATGGGTAGGCCCCGCTCACCCTGGGTCCGTGCGAAAAGCCCCCGGGCCCAGGGCCCCCTATGGGCCTATAGGGCCGGGACCACCTTGGTCCCCCATGGGCTGAGGCCCCCCCATCGGACCCCCGGGGGTGGGCCAGGTCCCAGGGCTCCCAGGGCCCCACACCGGCCTGGTCCCCCACGGTGGCGGGCTTCATATCTGCGTGGACCACCACGGACCACCATGGACCACTATGGGTAGGCCCAGCTCACCCTGGGTCCATGCGAAAAGCCCCCGGGCCCAGGCTCCCCTATGGGCCTATAGGGCCGGGACCACCTTGATCCCCCATGGGCTGAGGCCCCCCCATCGGACCCCCGGGGGTGGGCCAGGTCCCAGGGGTCCCAGGGCCCCACACCGGCCTGGTCCCCCACGCTTGCGGGCTACACATCTGCCCAGACCACCATGGACCACTATGGGTAGGCCCCGCTCACCCTGGGTCCATGTGAAAAGGCCCAGGGCCCAGGGCCCCCTATGGGCCTATAGGGCCGGGGCCACCTTGGTCCCCCATGGGCTGAGGCCCCCCCATCAGACCCCCGGGGGTGGGCAAGGTCCCAGGGGTCCCAGGGCCCCACACCGGCCTGGTCCCCCACGCTTGCGGGCTTCATATCTGCTTGGACCACCACGGACCACCGTGGACCACTATGGGTAGGCCCCGCTCACCCTGGGTCCGTGCGAAAAGGCCCAGGGCCCAGGGCCCCCTATGGGCCTATAGGGCCGGGGCCACCTTGGTCCCCCATGGGCTGAGGCCCCCCCATCGGACCCCCGGGGGTGGGCCAGGTCCCAGGGCTCCCAGGGCCCCACACCGGCCTGGTCCCCCACGCTTGCGGGCTACACATCTGCCCGGACCACCACGGACCACCGTGGACCACTATGGGTAGGCCCCGCTCACCCTGGGTCCGTGCGAAAAGGCCCAGGGCCCAGGGCCCCCTATGGGCCTATAGGGCCGGGGCCACCTTGGTCCCCCATGGGCTGAGGCCCCCCCATCGGACCCCCGGGGGTGGGCCAGGTCCCAGGGCTCCCAGGGCCCCACACCGGCCTGGTCCCCCACGGTTGCGGGCTTCATATCTGCGTGGACCACCACGGACCACCGTGGACCACTATGGGTAGGCCCCGCTCACCCTGGGTCCGTGCGAAAAGGCCCAGGGCCCAGGGCCCCCTATGGGCCTATAGGGCCGGGGCCACCTTGGTCCCCCATGGGCTGAGGCCCCCCCATCGGACCCCCGGGGGTGGGCCAGGTCCCAGGGCTCCCAGGGCCCCACACCGGCCTGGTCCCCCACGGTTGCGGGCTACACATCTGCGTGGACCACGGACCACCACGGACCACCGTGGACCACTATGGGTAGGCCCCGCTCACCCTGGGTCCGTGCGAAAAGCCCCCGCTCACCGTGGGTCCGTGCGAAAAGCCCCCGCTCACCGTGGGTCCGTGCGAAAAGCCCCCGGGCCCAGGGCCCCCTATGGGCCTATAGGGCCGGGACCACCTTGATCCCCCATGGGCTGAGAACCCCCCATCGGACCCCCGGGGGTGGGCAAGGTCCCAGGGGTCCCAGGGCCCCACACCGGCCTGGTCCCCCACGCTTGCGGGCTTCATATCTGCTTGGACCACCACGGACCACCGTGGACCACTATGGGTAGGCCCCGCTCACCCTGGGTCCGTGCGAAAAGGCCCAGGGCCCAGGGCCCCCTATGGGCCTATAGGGCCGGGGCCACCTTGGTCCCCCATGGGCTGAGGCCCCCCCATCGGACCCCCGGGGGTGGGCCAGGTCCCAGGGCTCCCAGGGCCCCACACCGGCCTGGTCCCCCACGGTTGCGGGCTACACATCTGCGTGGACCACGGACCACCACGGACCACCGTGGACCACTATGGGTAGGCCCCGCTCACCCTGGGTCCGTGCGAAAAGCCCCCGCTCACCGTGGGTCCGTGCGAAAAGCCCCCGCTCACCGTGGGTCCGTGCGAAAAGCCCCCGGGCCCAGGGCCCCCTATGGGCCTATAGGGCCGGGACCACCTTGATCCCCCATGGGCTGAGAACCCCCCATCGGACCCCCGGGGGTGGGCAAGGTCCCAGGGGTCCCAGGGCCCCACACCGGCCTGGTCCCCCACGCTTGCGGGCTTCATATCTGCTTGGACCACCACGGACCACCATGGACCACTATGGGTAGGCCCCGCTCACCCTGGGTCCGTGCGAAAAGCCCCCGGGCCCAGGGCCCCCTATGGGCCTATAGGGCCGGGGCCACCTTGGTCCCCCATGGGCTGAGGCCCCCCCATCAGACCCCCGGGTCTGGGCCAGGTCCCAGGGCTCCCAGGGCCCCACACCGGCCTGGTCCCCCACGCTTGCGGGCTACACATCTGCCCGGACCACCACGGACCACCGTGGACCACTATGGGTAGGCCCCGCTCACCCTGGGTCCGTGCGAAAAGGCCCAGGGCCCAGGGCCCCCTATGGGCCTATAGGGCCGGGGCCACCTTGGTCCCCCATGGGCTGAGGCCCCCCCATCGGACCCCCGGGGGTGGGCCAGGTCCCAGGGGTCCCAGGGCCCCACACCGGCCTGGTCCCCCACGCTTGCGGGCTTCATATCTGCTTGGACCACCACGGACCACCATGGACCACTATGGGTAGGCCCCGCTCACCCTGGGTCCGTGCGAAAAGCCCCCGGGCCCAGGGCCCCCTATGGGCCTATAGGGCCGGGACCACCTCGGTCCCCCATGGGCTGAGGCCCCCCCATCGGACCCCCGGGGGTGGGCCAGGTCCCAGGGGTCCCAGGGCCCCACACCGGCCTGGTCCCCCACGGTTGCGGGCTTCATATCTGCTTGGACCACCACGGACCACCATGGACCACTATGGGTAGGCCCCGCTCACCCTGGGTCCATGCGAAAAGGCCCAGGGCCCAGGCTCCCCTATGGGCCTATAAGGCCGGGACCACCTTGGTCCCCCATGGGCTGAGGCCCCCCCATCGGACCCCCGGGGGTGGGCCAGGTCCCAGGGGTCCCAGGGCCCCACACCGGCCTGGTCCCCCATGGTTGTGGGCTTCATATCTGCTTGGACCACCACGGACCACCATGGACCACTATGGGTAGGCCCCGCTCACCCTGGGTCCACGCGAAAAGGCCCAGGGCCCAGGCTCCCCTATGGGCCTATAGGGCCGGGACCACCTTGGTCCCCCATGGGCTGAGGCCCCCCCATCGGACCCCCGGGGGTGGGCCAGGTCCCAGGGCTCCCAGGGCCCCGCACCGGCCTGGTCCCCCATGGTTGTGGGCTTCATATCTGCTTGGACCACCACGGACCACTATGGGTAAGCCCCATTCACAATGG
>JAXIVH010001118.1:15000-25000 GCA_036785325.1 Urophycis tenuis
TACATTCTATCTACATGTTACCCCTTATTACCCTACAAATTATTTAACACCACAAAACACCACACACAAAAACCAAAACCCTTATGTGACTTCCCTATTTAAGTGTTTCATACTAACCCTTCACCATATGTACATCAGACCTCCTCCTTCTTTTTCTTTTATAAATGAAGTTCCTTCAACAAAATACTCTTTTATCCCCTCCTCTCCATACATACAAATCAAATTAATGTCTTTTTTCATCATTGATTTGAACACTGCTGTCACATCTACTTTTTTTCTTTCAAAATGTGCATAATTTCTTCTAATCACTATTGCCATTCTGGCGTGACTCAAAATGAAGTTGCATAAATTATAATGTCTTCCCTTCCCACATATCCCAAACAGCAAAATCATCCTCCAATCCTCCTCCAAGTCAAACTCACTCCAGTTCATTTTTATCAGTCTTTTGAGGAACTCAAAGAATCCCTCCAGTTCTTCACAATCCAAAAAAAAATGTAAAAAGCTCTCACGGTCACTGTTGCACACATCACACATCACGTTCACCTCTCTATTAATTTGATTTAGCACCACATTCGTGTATATTCTGTTATGTTTTATCAAGTAATCGTTGTTGTCGCATTCAATGGAATTATATTTTATTTTCCAATTGGCCCATATGTCTCTCACGTCCCAGTCCTCAAACACCTTCTCCCACACTTTTACCGCCGCTGGTTCTTTAAACACCTCCTCTATCAACCAACCATATACTCTTTTAACAGTCATTTTCTTTATTCCGTACCTTTCTCCTTCCTTCTCCATATATATTTCTGGAATTCCTTCCCTCTGCTGATATACACATTCTTTATTTATCTTTTCCCTCCATTCTGCTGGTATGCTTTCTTTTATTTTCTCATATATCTTTCTCACTTTTACTTCACTCTCCATCCCATCTATCTCATTCACTGCATCAAAAATACAGTCTTCTCTCAGGAAACCTGGAATCACTTCGTATATTATATCTTTTATCTGTCTTATCCCTCCCATCATGAGTCCTGGTTCATACATTATTTCATTATTATATTTAATTTTTTCATTCAAGAATAAAGGCATGCTAATGATTGTATCTAGATTTTCGCTTTCATATTTTAATTTCGGTAGTAGTTTTCCCCATGCCTCCATGACTTCCCTATAGTATTCTGGAATTTTCTCTGTCATAGTTCTTTTACATTTCATTAACCATACATATTCGCCAATGTTTCCTACCTCATTTATATACTTTTTCATTATTTCCTTCCACCCGTATTCCCACCTACCTGTCATGTATTTCTGCACAGTTTTTACCCTTAGTGCTGTTTTCTTTATCTCTAAATCCATAAGCTTCAACCCTCCCTTCTCTCTTTTCCCTACCAATGTTTTCTGTGCTATTTTTACCCCTTTCCCTTCCCATATAAATTCGTTTACTATTCTGTTCAACTCATTCAAAGCCCATTGCGGCATTTCCATCACACTCATCACATACACACATACTGACAACAAAAGACTATTAACTACCTCTACTTTCCCTTTCAACCTTAATTTTCTCCCTTTCCACCTTGTACATACTGTTCTTATCTTGTTTATCACCCCTGTCCATGTCTCATCTCTTCCCTCTCTACTTTTTACCCCTAAATTCACTCCCAGTACTCTTAAATAACTCTCTTCCTCCTTTAAACCTATCTCCACTTTGTCTATCTTACCTATGTACATTATCTCCGATTTTCCCTTGTTTATCCTCGCTCCTGATGCCTTCCCGTATTCCTCAACCAATTCTATTACCCTCTTCGCACTACTCCCGTCTCTCACTGTTATCGTTGTGTCGTCCGCGTATTGGTTCACAACACATTTCCCTCCATATGGCAACTCTATCCCTTCTACTCCTTTGTCCTTCTTTATAATCAGTGCCAGGGGTTCCACTGAAATTGCATACAGTAATGCCGACAATGGACACCCCTGTCTTATTGATCTTTCTATTATGAATTTATCCGTCACTACACCATTTAATTTTATACAGCTTTTAGCCCCCCTATACATTCTTTCTACCCATCCCACTAGTCTCTCCCCAAACCCAAACCTCTCCAATGTTCTAAATAGGAACCTATGCTCTACTCTATCAAATGCTTTGCACCAATCTAACCCTATCACTATCCCTCCTCTATCCCTCTTCATGTATTCAATCACGTCCCTCACTGTCCCTATCGTATCAGCTATATCCCTCCCCGGTACACTGTAGCATTGCGTGGGTTCCACTATTTCTCCTATCACTTTTTTAATTCTGTTTGCTAATATTTTCATCAATATTTTATAATCCACATTCAGAAGACTTATAGGCCTATAGTTTTTCAAGTCAGCTTTATCCCCTTTCTTGTGTATGATGGTTATTATCCCCTCAGTCATTCTCTCCTGAACTCTCCCTGTTCTTTCTATCTCTCCATATACCTCCACTAATATCGGCACTATTTCATTTTTATATACTTTATACCACTCTACCACGATTCCATCACTCCCGGGACTCTTCCCACTATTCAAACCCTCAATTGCCTCCCTCACTTCCCTTTCCTTAATTTCTCCGTCACAATAAATTCTATCTTCCTCACTCAGTTTGTTTCCTACGCTGTCTAGTATTCTTTCCATTACTTCTTCATCTACTCCCCCTCCCTTATATAGTTCCCCATAAAACTCTTGCACTGTTTCTAATACTTCTACATAGTCTTCTGTTACCTCCCCATCTTTTTTCTGCACCTCATGTATGTATGTTCTCCTTTGTTTTCCTCTTTCTAGTCCCAGGAAATATTTTGTGCTTCTCTCTCCTTCCAATACATATTTTGCCTTTGCCCTTAGGATCGCCCCTCTACATTTTTCTTTATCATACTGTTCTATCTCCATTTTTATTTTGATATAATTTTCTATGTTATATCCTTCTTCTTCTTCTGTTCTTTTTAGTTCTACTCCCATTCTTTCTCTCAGTCTATTCTCTTCCTTTGTCCTTTTGATCTTTCTTTCTTTGCTATATTTAATACTAATATCCTTTATTTTATCCTTTATCTTCTCCCATCTCTCTCCTATTTCCCCATTCTCTGCATTTTCCTCTCTATTCTCGTCTTCTTCTTCCAACACTTCCTTCATCTGTCTTTTATATCCTTCTTCTTCTATATATCCTGCATTCATAATCCATACCCCTCCCCCCACTTCCTCTTTCCCTATCCTAATTCTAAATCTTACTCCGTCATGGTCACTAAAGCTATTTCCCTGATGTTTTATGTCTTCTATGTATCTACTCTTACTCTCATTCACTAATACTAAATCTATTCTACTCTGTTTCAATTTTCCCCCCTTTATTTGTCTCCTCGTGTACTCTCTTTTCCCAGGATTTTCATTTCTCCATACATCTAATAAATTTTTTTCCCCCATTATATTTATCAATTCCCTACTTGATCCTTCCTGCCTAAATTCAACCTCTTTCCCTATATCTAACCTACTACATTTTATGTTAAAGTCCCCTGCCACTATACTATCCCTATTTATTAATCCCTTTAATTCCTCTAATGTATTCCTTTTATCTTTCTCTATGTTTGGTACGTACACATTTATCAATCTAAACCTTACCTTTTTGTATTTGAATTCTATAACTATTATCCTCCCTATGTTATCTCTATACTTTACCTCTATCTCTTCTACTCTGTCTTCTTTTACTAGTATTGCTACCCCCCTTGCGTTCACTTCCCCATTGCTGTAATATATCTCTCCTTTCCACTCCCTCTTGGCTTCCGTAACCTTTTCACTATCCCAATTTGTTTCCTGAATGCATATAATATCACTTCTATATCTGTACATTACGTCCTTTAATTTAGTCATATTCCTCAATCCGTTGACATTTATTGAGGTAACAGTGACCATGAGAGCAAAAATAAAAAATAAACAATTCATTTATCAGTTTTTATCCCCCATTCCTGACCTCAATCCTTTCATTCTTTCCGTCCGAGTCTTTGCCATTCCTGCAGCTATGGCTGCCTTTCTTTTGACTCTTACCCTCTGAGCCGTAGAGGTGTCCATGTCCGACAAGTCATCACTGTCCTCCTGTCTCCTGTCTCTGCTGCTCGTCCTTCTCTCGATCGTCTCCTCCTCCGGCCTCTTCCTCATTCCGCCTCCGTCGTCCTCTCGTCTCTCCTCTCTTGCGATCTCCGTCTTTCTCCCTCCTCGCTCTCCGTCCCTTTCTCTCCTCTCCTCTCCCTCCATCGTCAGCTGCGTTTCCTCCACGATCATCACATCTGGTGTCGTCTCTTCCTCCTCTCCTTGTCCTCCTCCTCCGCTAGCTCTCCTGTCGTCTCCGTCCTCGCCCTCCTCCTCCACGTCGCTCGCCTCCTCTTCGTCCTCCCGTCTGGTTTCCACCTCTGGCTCCGCGTCTCTCCGGGCCACCGTAGTCTCCTCCTCCCTCCTTCCCTCACACTCTCGTGCATAGTGTCCGGTCTGCTGGCACCTGTAGCATTTAAACTCCGGGCACTCTCTGAAGATGTGGCCCGGCTTTATGCACAGCCTGCAGACCCTCACTTGTCTATCGTGTATTACGCGGAAGTACTCCGCTCCTCTCAGCGTCGCAAACCTGGTCGAATACGGCAGCGATTTCACTTCCTCATTAAATCGTACCTTCAGGTACCGCGTTCCATCCGCTATCTCCGTTCCAGGCCACATACGCCTCTTGATTCCTGATATGGGCTTCACCCCCCACTCCACGAGTTTCTCCACAATCTTCGTGTCCTTCATATAAACCGGGAGGTTAATGAAGGACACCACCATCTCATTGTTTATGATTCTTCTCACATGAACCAATGCCCCTTTCACCCTTATCCCGTCCATCAACTTGTTCCTTCCCTCCTCGTCTTTCATGGTGACTTCATAGCACCTTTCCCCCTTCACCCTACATCCCATGACCACTCCACACTCCTTCTTCACTTCCCTCAGCAAATCCATCATCGTTATGTTTTCTTTCCCCTCCACTTCCACATCCACAGTTAAATCTTCACCATACATTTCACCCTGTGCTCCCCGTGCTTCACTATCCTTGCTACCTTCCCCTTCACCATGTGTGTGTGCTCGTGCTTGGCCTTGGTCAGTCAGTCCTTTGTTCGTTTTTGTTAGTTCCTTTGCTACCAGTCCTTTATCCATTGCCATAGTCGTTTTGTTCAGTCCAAAGTCATTAACCGTTGTATCCTTCCTCTCTACTCTATCTACACTCTCCATACACTCAGCAATCATTCCAAACAAACAAACAAACAAACACACTCACGTTCCCCCAAACAGCTCACGCTGTAGGGGGATACAACACAAACACTCAACTAGACAAACAATCTACCAATACTTTCATACAAACGAACAAAATACCATACAAACAAACTTTCACTCCACCTGCTCTTTGCTCCTGCTGCTAGCTGCTGCTCTCTGCGCACACTTCCTGGTTCTGGGAAAAAAGGGGCGTGTTCAGGGCGGTATGGCCGTAGGCGCTTTTGGATGAGGCACACGGGCACTTGTAGTAGCGGTGGTGGTGGTGGTGGTGGTGGGGGTGGATGTAGGGTGGGTACTCTTGCTGGCTACTGTGTCCGCGTGTGGTGCCCTCTCCCTGGGACGGGCGCTGCTGGTGGGTGGTGGTGGTGGTGGTGGTGGTGCCGGTGCTAGTAATAGTAGTATGTTCCATGTGGACCACCATGGGCAAGCCCTATTCAACGTGGGTCCACGTGAAAACAACCCAGGCCCACACAGCCCCCCTATGGGCCTAGAGGGCCAGGACCACCGTGGGCCCCCGTGGGTAAAGTCCCCCCATCAGACCGCCGGGGGTGGGCCAGGTCCCAGGGGACCCAGGGCCCCACACCGGCTTGCCCCCCCACGGTTGTGGGCGAAGGATCTACGTGGAGCACCATGTACCACCGGCATAGACAGCAACGGGCAAGCCCCGCTCACCGTGGGTCCGTGCGAAAAGCCCCCGGGCCCAGTGCCCCCTATGGGCCTATAGGGCCGGGACCACCTCGGTCCCCCATGGGCTGAGGCCCCCCCATCGGACCCCCGGGTCTGGGCCAGGTCCCAGGGGTCCCAGGGCCCCACACCGGCCTGGTCCCCCACGGTTGCGGGCTACACATCTGCGTGGACCACCGTGGACCACTATGGGTAGGCCCCGCTCACCCTGGGTCCATGCGAAAAGGCCCAGGGCCCAGGGCCCCCTATGGGCCTATAGGGCCGGGGCCACCTTGGTCCCCCATGGGCTGAGGCCCCCCCATCGGACCCCCGGGGGTGGGCCAGGTCCCAGGGCTCCCAGGGCCCCACACCGGCCTGGTCCCCCACGCTTGCGGGCTACACATCTGCGTGGACCACCATGGACCACTATGGGTAGGCCCCGCTCACCCTGGGTCCGTGCGAAAAGCCCCCGGGCCCAGGGCCCCCTGTGGGCCTATAGGGCCGGGACCACCTCGGTCCCCCATGGGCTGAGGCCCCCCCATCGGACCCCCGGGGGTGGGCCGGGTCCCAGGGGTCCCAGGGCCCCACACCGGCCTGGTCCCCCACGCTTGCGGGCTTCATATCTGCGTGGACCACCACGGACCACCGTGGACCACTATGGGTAGGCCCCGCTCACCCTGGGTCCGTGCGAAAAGCCCCCGGGCCCAGGGCCCCCTATGGGCCTATAGGGCCGGGACCACCTTGGTCCCCCATGGGCTGAGGCCCCCCCATCGGACCCCCGGGGGTGGGCCAGGTCCCAGGGCTCCCAGGGCCCCACACCGGCCTGGTCCCCCACGGTGGCGGGCTTCATATCTGCGTGGACCACCACGGACCACCATGGACCACTATGGGTAGGCCCAGCTCACCCTGGGTCCATGCGAAAAGCCCCCGGGCCCAGGCTCCCCTATGGGCCTATAGGGCCGGGACCACCTTGATCCCCCATGGGCTGAGGCCCCCCCATCGGACCCCCGGGGGTGGGCCAGGTCCCAGGGGTCCCAGGGCCCCACACCGGCCTGGTCCCCCACGCTTGCGGGCTACACATCTGCCCAGACCACCATGGACCACTATGGGTAGGCCCCGCTCACCCTGGGTCCATGTGAAAAGGCCCAGGGCCCAGGGCCCCCTATGGGCCTATAGGGCCGGGGCCACCTTGGTCCCCCATGGGCTGAGGCCCCCCCATCAGACCCCCGGGGGTGGGCAAGGTCCCAGGGGTCCCAGGGCCCCACACCGGCCTGGTCCCCCACGCTTGCGGGCTTCATATCTGCTTGGACCACCACGGACCACCGTGGACCACTATGGGTAGGCCCCGCTCACCCTGGGTCCGTGCGAAAAGGCCCAGGGCCCAGGGCCCCCTATGGGCCTATAGGGCCGGGGCCACCTTGGTCCCCCATGGGCTGAGGCCCCCCCATCGGACCCCCGGGGGTGGGCCAGGTCCCAGGGCTCCCAGGGCCCCACACCGGCCTGGTCCCCCACGCTTGCGGGCTACACATCTGCCCGGACCACCACGGACCACCGTGGACCACTATGGGTAGGCCCCGCTCACCCTGGGTCCGTGCGAAAAGGCCCAGGGCCCAGGGCCCCCTATGGGCCTATAGGGCCGGGGCCACCTTGGTCCCCCATGGGCTGAGGCCCCCCCATCGGACCCCCGGGGGTGGGCCAGGTCCCAGGGCTCCCAGGGCCCCACACCGGCCTGGTCCCCCACGGTTGCGGGCTTCATATCTGCGTGGACCACCACGGACCACCGTGGACCACTATGGGTAGGCCCCGCTCACCCTGGGTCCGTGCGAAAAGGCCCAGGGCCCAGGGCCCCCTATGGGCCTATAGGGCCGGGGCCACCTTGGTCCCCCATGGGCTGAGGCCCCCCCATCGGACCCCCGGGGGTGGGCCAGGTCCCAGGGCTCCCAGGGCCCCACACCGGCCTGGTCCCCCACGGTTGCGGGCTACACATCTGCGTGGACCACGGACCACCACGGACCACCGTGGACCACTATGGGTAGGCCCCGCTCACCCTGGGTCCGTGCGAAAAGCCCCCGCTCACCGTGGGTCCGTGCGAAAAGCCCCCGCTCACCGTGGGTCCGTGCGAAAAGCCCCCGGGCCCAGGGCCCCCTATGGGCCTATAGGGCCGGGACCACCTTGATCCCCCATGGGCTGAGAACCCCCCATCGGACCCCCGGGGGTGGGCAAGGTCCCAGGGGTCCCAGGGCCCCACACCGGCCTGGTCCCCCACGCTTGCGGGCTTCATATCTGCTTGGACCACCACGGACCACCGTGGACCACTATGGGTAGGCCCCGCTCACCCTGGGTCCGTGCGAAAAGGCCCAGGGCCCAGGGCCCCCTATGGGCCTATAGGGCCGGGGCCACCTTGGTCCCCCATGGGCTGAGGCCCCCCCATCGGACCCCCGGGGGTGGGCCAGGTCCCAGGGCTCCCAGGGCCCCACACCGGCCTGGTCCCCCACGGTTGCGGGCTACACATCTGCGTGGACCACGGACCACCACGGACCACCGTGGACCACTATGGGTAGGCCCCGCTCACCCTGGGTCCGTGCGAAAAGCCCCCGCTCACCGTGGGTCCGTGCGAAAAGCCCCCGCTCACCGTGGGTCCGTGCGAAAAGCCCCCGGGCCCAGGGCCCCCTATGGGCCTATAGGGCCGGGACCACCTTGATCCCCCATGGGCTGAGAACCCCCCATCGGACCCCCGGGGGTGGGCAAGGTCCCAGGGGTCCCAGGGCCCCACACCGGCCTGGTCCCCCACGCTTGCGGGCTTCATATCTGCTTGGACCACCACGGACCACCATGGACCACTATGGGTAGGCCCCGCTCACCCTGGGTCCGTGCGAAAAGCCCCCGGGCCCAGGGCCCCCTATGGGCCTATAGGGCCGGGGCCACCTTGGTCCCCCATGGGCTGAGGCCCCCCCATCAGACCCCCGGGTCTGGGCCAGGTCCCAGGGCTCCCAGGGCCCCACACCGGCCTGGTCCCCCACGCTTGCGGGCTACACATCTGCCCGGACCACCACGGACCACCGTGGACCACTATGGGTAGGCCCCGCTCACCCTGGGTCCGTGCGAAAAGGCCCAGGGCCCAGGGCCCCCTATGGGCCTATAGGGCCGGGGCCACCTTGGTCCCCCATGGGCTGAGGCCCCCCCATCGGACCCCCGGGGGTGGGCCAGGTCCCAGGGGTCCCAGGGCCCCACACCGGCCTGGTCCCCCACGCTTGCGGGCTTCATATCTGCTTGGACCACCACGGACCACCATGGACCACTATGGGTAGGCCCCGCTCACCCTGGGTCCGTGCGAAAAGCCCCCGGGCCCAGGGCCCCCTATGGGCCTATAGGGCCGGGACCACCTCGGTCCCCCATGGGCTGAGGCCCCCCCATCGGACCCCCGGGGGTGGGCCAGGTCCCAGGGGTCCCAGGGCCCCACACCGGCCTGGTCCCCCACGGTTGCGGGCTTCATATCTGCTTGGACCACCACGGACCACCATGGACCACTATGGGTAGGCCCCGCTCACCCTGGGTCCATGCGAAAAGGCCCAGGGCCCAGGCTCCCCTATGGGCCTATAAGGCCGGGACCACCTTGGTCCCCCATGGGCTGAGGCCCCCCCATCGGACCCCCGGGGGTGGGCCAGGTCCCAGGGGTCCCAGGGCCCCACACCGGCCTGGTCCCCCATGGTTGTGGGCTTCATATCTGCTTGGACCACCACGGACCACCATGGACCACTATGGGTAGGCCCCGCTCACCCTGGGTCCACGCGAAAAGGCCCAGGGCCCAGGCTCCCCTATGGGCCTATAGGGCCGGGACCACCTTGGTCCCCCATGGGCTGAGGCCCCCCCATCGGACCCCCGGGGGTGGGCCAGGTCCCAGGGCTCCCAGGGCCCCGCACCGGCCTGGTCCCCCATGGTTGTGGGCTTCATATCTGCTTGGACCACCACGGACCACTATGGGTAAGCCCCATTCACAATGGGCCTAGCTGAAAACGATGAAAATATTCAAAGTGTCCCAGCG
>JAXIVH010001119.1:0-7500 GCA_036785325.1 Urophycis tenuis
TACAGGAAGCTACCGGCCCGGCACAGGCCGGATTAGCATGAGGAACCGCTTTGGTTCCGCCGATGTCACGAACCAGCCGGTCGGGTCCAGAACAGGATGCTGCTGAGTGAGTGATCGGGGGGGGGGGAGGGGGGGGGGGGAGGGGGGGGGGGGGGGGGGGGGGGGGGGGCGGGGTGGGGGGGGGGCGGTGTGAGGGGCATCCCGCCAGCTCTGCTCCCTTCCCACCGACGACGACGCAATTATTGCGGCCTCCTACTTCCTGTGAGCTGTGTGCGCATCACTTAGCAGCACCGCTGCTGGCCCCGCCCGTCTGGACCCCACCGAGCCAAGTGAGGTAAAGCATAAAGAGTGCGATAAAAGTGCGTAGGGGAGCCGCCGCCGCCGCTGCTGCCATGTGCTGACAGGATTTGTTTGACTAATGAATGCAATGTTCACATGCAGCTATGGTGAGTGTGTGGATTTTTGGTTAACGGGTCGGATGTACAGTATGTCAGAAAGTATACAAATACATTAAAGCCAGTAAACCCAATAAAAACACTCAACATCTGCTGGCGGATTTGGAAAGTAAGTCTACTTAAGATTTGAAGCCAAAAAAATAAATGTAAAGAAAAAAAATATAACGCACCTAAAGGTCTTTACTGTACTAAAAATAAAACCACCATGATATCATCAGAGATTGCCAGATTGACAAATTGGCACACAAACACAGCGTGTTGCAGCCATGGAAGCGAGCAAACAAAAGAAAAGAAGAAATGGATCAACTGAGATTGTACGAGTCTGCCCGACCTCAGGAGCCTCTTCCTCCTTCGATGAAGCCCCGCGACAAGAGC
The DNA here is from genome assembly GCA_036785325.1 of Urophycis tenuis. Taxonomy (NCBI): domain Eukaryota; kingdom Metazoa; phylum Chordata; class Actinopteri; order Gadiformes; family Phycidae; genus Urophycis; species Urophycis tenuis. The sequence goes on from JAXIVH010001119.1 coordinate 831, forward strand.
CCCGCTGAAACACAGCGTAATCTCAGGAGTCGCATCTGAAAGATGGAGACAGATTAGCGCCCAGCAGGATTTCCAGACGGATGCCACATGAGCCGGTTCACAATTTGCAAACAATAAATGAATTGCAAACGCATTAGCTGATCAACGTGCAGCGCGGAAACTCGTCCAAGCTTGTCATTGTTGAAATAGAGTCATTGTGTTCAATGTAATTCTGAATATTTAAAGTACTCACCGATAATCCTCACCCCCCCCCCCCCCCCCCCCGACAAAATGGTAGATTCCCCTAGCAGCACCCCTACAAACATGAATCATGAGGAGGTACTTGCTGACTTACCATGGTGAACAGGGTTTGTTTTACATTTTCTGTCTCATTTACAGCAGCCACTAATGTACTCACAGCAAAAATAAAAACAACGGTACATTAATCTGAATTTATAACGTGCGGTAATGTGTACGATGTGAAGACTGGAAAAATGTGCAGAGAACAAAGTACCAGTTCTTGCCCCATAAAACAGCAGTGTTACAACCATGGAACAGTGTGATAAATGCCCAGAATGACAGAATGACCCATGACCCTCAGATAAGTTTACTTGCATTGCAGAACTTAAACAGAGAACAGAGACACCAGCCGTACAGAACCCAAACATGCTTCCTTCTGCTGTCCAGCCGAAACCCCGCAGGGAGCAGAGAAAATAGGCACTTTCTCTATATATTACTATTCTATATGTTACTAAACGGTGAAGACATGATGAGTTGTGAACCACGCTGAACCAGGTCCACCGCATTACAAATTGCTGAAAGGTGATGTGTCGGGGCTACCTAATTTTAATGACGTTTTTAGAATTCAATTCTGGAACGTATCGCGGAAGTTCACGGCTCGTTGTTATGGAGCTCACGGCTCGTTGTTACGGAGCTCACGGCTCGTTGTTATGGAGTTCACGGCTCTTTGTTATGGAGCCCATGGCTCGTTGTTATGGAGCTCACAGCTCATTGTTATGGAGTTCACTGTTATGGAGCTCACAGCTCATTGTTATGGAGCTCACAGCTCATTGTTATGGAGCTCACAGCTTATTGTTATGGAGCTCACAGCTCATTGTTATGGAGTTCACTGTTATGGAGCTCACAGCTCGTTGTTAGTGAGCTCATAGCTCATTGTTATGGAGCTCAAAGCTCATTGTTATGGAGTTCACTGTTATGGAGCTCACAGCTCATTGTTATGGAGCTCACAGCTCGTTGTTATGGAGCTCACAGCTCATTGTTATGGAGTTGATTGTTATGGAGCTCACAGCTCGTTGTTATAGAGTTCACGGCTTGTTATTGAGCTCATAGTTTGTTGTTATGGAGCTCACAGCTCATTGTTATGGAGTTGATTGTTATGGAGCTCACAGCTCGTTGTTATAGAGTTCACGGCTTGTTATGGAGCTCATAGTTCGTTGTTATGGAGCTCACAGCTCATTGTTATGGAGTTCACGGCTTGTTATGGAGCTCATAGTTCGTTGTTATGGAGCTCACAGCTCGTTGTTATGGAGTTCAGGGCTTGTTATGGAGCTCATAGTTCGTTGTTATGGAGCTCACAGCTCGTTGTTATGGAGCTCAAAGCTCGTTGTTATAGAGTTTGCGGCTCGTTATGGAGTTTGTGACTTGTTGTTTGCTCAAATGACAGACAGACAGACAGAAATACTTTAATCATCCCAGAGGAAAATTGCTTAAAATGATGATTTGTAGATCAGGTGCTGAGTCGAGTTGAGCGGTTTGTTACAGAGCTCACAGATCAATCATGAGACAGTTTTCTGGAAGGTAGACAAATAACGAGAAAACCAATGAATCCCGACACAACGTTAGGGAATCTGCGATTCCTAATTTGTGACGTTTGAACCGATGTTCCGACGCATTTACATTTACACATGGGTCGGCGGGGTCCAACCGCCAAATGCACTCACGTCGTAAACATTGAAATCGGGTGCCGCTACGCGTCCGTGAATCGTTCCGTCACTAACAAATAGTTATTGCAGACGTATCGACTGGAAAATGTCGTTCTGGTGTTCGCTAATGTGAGTGGGTGAGGAGTCACGGTATGCTGCCCATATCTATATATCTGTGTGTGTGTGTGTGTGTGTGTGTGCGTGTGTGTGTGTGTGTGTGTGTGCGTGTGCGTGTGTGTGCGTGTGCATGTGTGTGCATCCGCATGTGTTTGTGTGCGTGTGTGTATGTGTGTGCGTGTGTGTGTGCGGGTGTGTATATGTGTGTGTGTGTGTGTGCATGTGTGTGTGCGTGTGCATGTGTGTTTGTGTGTGTGTGTGTGTGTGTGTGTGTGTGTGTGTGTGTGTGTGTGTGCATGTGTGTGTGCGTGTGCATGTGTGTGGGTGCATGTGTGTATGTGTGTGTGTGTGTGTGTGTGGGTGTGTGTGTTTGTCTATGTGTGTGTGTGTGTATGTGTGTATGTGTGTAATTGTGTTGAAGTCGAGGCCGAGAGGATGCGGCTCATTGGTTCCCAGGCCCGGAGATTGTCCTGTCCAACCAAACAGCAGCAGCAGCCCCGCAGGTGGATTAGTTCAAACCGTCAAGGTCTGTCGGCATGGCGACTGTTGAACCGCCAAGTCCAGAGCGGGAAGAGACAGAAAAAAAAAAAGAAAAAAAAATCCCAACAACAATAAGAGGCAGAAAAAAGGCTGTAGTATTTTTCCTCAGCTTTTACCGGCCGCTTCTCTCCACTCGACCTCGGCCCCTACCTCCCATTTCTACAGCCAAATTGGTGTCTTTTAAAATGCATGGATGTGGATTTGCATCCGCCTTATAGCTAACGCTTTTGTACTCTTGACCTTGCGAAGTGTGCCGGCCAGAGAAAAGCATTGCCTCAATGAAATGCATAATGGTTATCATTAGCGCCGTCGAGTCAATTGCATGTGTGTAGCCCTTAAAGGGGTAGTTCTGGATTTTGGACATAGGACCTCATTTCCGAACTAGCCAGTGTGTTATTTATCATTGGAGACGTTTTCAACTAATTTCATTCAGTTCTTCTAGTTGCAGAGTGCGCTGGGTGCTAGGCTAGTGCAAGTCAACGGTTTCGGCTAGCCCGCTAATAACCACCCCACGGTACACCCGAGGCAAATAAATTATAACGCCAGACAATCGATGCAAATGCCTGTGTTGATAGACTACCCCTTTAATCACCGCCAGTCTCAGAGGGGGCTTCGCAGGCCACATTTTGTGCCCCCCCCCCCCCATCCCTCGACCATAAACCCTCTTCAGGACAATGAGAAGCTCAGTGGGGAGCAACCTTCAGAAGGAACACAGAAGATAGGGTCCCCTCCATCGAGGGGTCGGGAAGTACAGAAATGGACACCTGTAGTGCTCATCATTTGTTTTTGCTCAGTCATACATGGGTCTGTCTCTCTTGCTTGCCCAACGGCAGCTGGAGCCTGGGAGACAGACGGTGGTGGTGGTGAAAATAAGTGCTCTGCGATTCAAGCCGTTTCCTCGTGCACATGCACCGCTACACAAGGCAACACACTGAAAAGTACACTTGAGTGCACGGATACATCACACGGCGTCATACTCAAGACAAGATAACACCATATCACCTCGCCGCCATCTGTATCTCTGTGTTCATATGTAAACCCCCCCCCCCCCCCAGCCCACCCTACCCTGAGGTGTGGAAACCCCTTTAAAAGCCTGGTGGAGATTTTTTTTTCACAGCAGGATCCAGATCAATGACATCACAGCTTGTGATGTCATCGATGGGAGCTCCGCCTCGTCTCTTGTGCGGCCATCATCCCGCCTAATTAGAGAACCCGTGTTTCACCATTAAGTATTTATGCGGCTCGCTTCGCCGCACGCCAATTATTAGTAATGGCGCTTAATTGATCATGTGAGACGGGGAGGGCTTGATGGCCGCGTTCGTCCCAAGTGTTTGTTGGGTGTTTTTTTTCTTCCCCTCTTTTGAAATTGCCGGATGAAGGGAAGCTGGGCTTTGTGTCTTCGGTTGGAAGGACGGATATGTTACCATGGTAATTGTGAGGACCGTTGGTGCTGCTGCTGCCTTGAGTTGGCTGTCTTTCAGAAGCACGCAAAAGATGGCTGAAAAGCCGTACACGCGCACAGACACACACACAGACACACACACACATACACACAGAAACACACAGACAAACGCACACACACACACACACACACAAACGCACACACACACACACACACACAAACGCACACACACACAGACACACAAACGCACACATACACACACACACACAAACACACACACACACACACACACACACAAACAAACATACGCACACAGACACACAAAACGCACATACACACACACACAAACGCACACACACACACACACACAGACACAAGCACACACACACACACACACACACACACACAAACATACAACACAGGCATAACGAGAATGAAATGCCGCCTGATGCATGTGAACACGATGAACAGATGCTATTCATCTTAACGCATACAAATCACATATATAACAGACAAGGCATGGAATCGGCCGCAGACACAAACCTGAGCAATTCAACCCTTTGTGCTGCATCTTGCGTTGTGTGTACACGGTAAACATTCATCTGTGTGCCACAACACAGAACACATACACACACAAACACACACACACACACACACACACACACACACACACACACACATATTTAATCTGTATGCCACAACACAGAACACACACACACACACACACACACACACACACACACACACACACACACACATATTTCATCTGTGTGCCACAACACAGAACACACATACAAAACGGGTGATAAATATGCTATAAATAAGGGACAAATGAAAGTAAATCAGCTCTCGTGTAATACTGCTGTTACATAGTCCCACCTGAAGACAATAAAACCAAGGACACATACGCTACCTTTAATATCACATGTGAATGGCAATAGAATCTGAATAAGGGCCAAATAAATCCCACTAAAGTGTCAATTCACACGAGAAAAACTCATGTCTATTTATTTTCATTGAAACCCATTTGGCTTTGGTTTTGTTTAATTTCATGTTGGCTGTGTGTGGTGGTGAGATATTAGGCCCATTTCAGAGACACATAGAGAGAGAGAGAGGGAAGGAGAGTGAGAGAGAACGTGAAAGAGATAGATTAAGCAACAGCGAGAGCAAGACAGAGGGAAAAAAATGAAGAGGTAGAGAGAGCACGATAGATATATCGATAGAGAGAACGAGAGTGGGAGAGATAGAGAGCAAGAGAGAAAAATAGAGACATAGATGGAGGGCATGATAGAAACAAAATAGAGAGCTAGTGAGAGGAAGGTATAGAGTTTTAGAGAGAGAGTTGGAGGGATGGAGTGTCAAAGAAATATAGAGAGAGCGAGATAGGATGGAGGGAGAGAGAGAGAGAGGTACAAACAGGAGAGGGAGATGGAGAGACACAGGGATGTATATAGAGAGAGCTACATGTTTAAGTCCCTGGGCCAGTTCAGCCTTGAGGTGGAGAACTAAGGTAGCTGCCCCAGTGCATGCTGGGATACCAGGCTACAGTCCAGATGGTCGCCGCATATCACTTTTTGATCATCACTACACCAAAATAAATACATATTTTAAGTATCTTTGGCATATTTCACTCTCACATTTGCTTGCTAGATTTTTTTTTTTGTAACTCCACAGATGCAAGAACCAAAATGTTCCAAAAGTAAATATTTTCTTCTCCAAAGTGTTGAGTAAATACTGCTTGTATCGTAACACTAAACTCCACTAATGTCTAATAGCACACTTGCATACATGCACAAAGCCCCAACCCCCCACCCACCCACACAACACATTATTGTTATAAATAAATTGTATTTAAATATGTATTATATGTTATTGTAAAATAATGCATTTATTGTTGCCCAAAGTTAATCATTTTTCATTTGGCGCTGCAGTCGGTCGACAATTTCTGTCCCCATATGGTCCCGTGCTGTTAGCATCGCAAGCTAACTACTGGGGAGGCTAACTTGCAGTCTCTTTGCATCATCTCTGTCTGTGCAGTGCGAGCCCCTGGGAGAAAGTAGCCGTGTCATTAACACACTATATAAAGATGGAGACGCGGGTGGGCTTCTTTGCGTCTGCTTGCATTTCGCAAACTGTCGAAAATATGCTCTCTGTTAATAGGCCTATATGAGTGTTAGGATGTGAGATTGTTCAAAGATTACAATATCATTATTAAATGGGATGTGTGTCTGTGTGTGGTCTGAGCTGTGTGGTGTGTGTCTGTGTGCGTCTGTGTGTGCGTGTGTGTGTGGCCTATAGCTACAAAGTGCGCATCAGATGTGATGGCTTGTTTCACAGTTATGTCTTCACTAAGTGTCTTCATATCGATGGGGGGGACACATTGATTCTGGTTTTTGCATGGCCCTTCCTCACAACAGGAATTATGTCTGTGGGATTCCGTTGGCTTTTCCAGAGCGGCTAATCTGTTGTTGGTCCTGGAAAATGCCAATCTGATCTGCCTAAACCCTCCGCAATTACACAAAACATCGCAGATTATTTGCGGGACAAACAGGCCGCCCTGGAGAACGCCGCACTCTGGACTGCATCGCAAGTCCGGCGTTAACACGGTCACGGGCCCGCGGCCTAAGAGGAAAACGCACGGGGGGCCCCAGATGAACCGGGCAAACACATGGCTCTCGCAGCGAAAGGC
>JAXIVH010001119.1:12500-25000 GCA_036785325.1 Urophycis tenuis
TGCCGTGGTAACCGAGGAGATCAAGCCCCCCCGCCATCCCCCCTGCTGTCCACACATGCTCCCCTACTAATATCATACCATTCAAAGCACTTATTAGCGTCATTATCATCATTGTACCGCATTCAAAATGGAAGGAGCTCGGGGAGCGTTGCTCTTAAAGCAACCCTTGAGTCAACATACACTTACGTCTAGCAAATTAGCGAAATAGCAACATTTTACATCGTAATTAAAAGCAAAAACAAAATCTTCACAAGCACCCCCCCCCCCTGGAAGCTGGAATCCTGGAACCACGGCTGCAGTGCCTCCCTGGATCCAACATGAATGTGCGTAGGACTACGTGGAAGTTTATTTGTTATTAAGGGGGAAACGTGAGTACAGCTCTTAAGAAGCCTGCCAAGGGCCTCATTAGGTAAATAATTTCATCAACCGGTGGGCAAAGAAATATAATATTCCAAACAACCTGCTTGAGGGCTTTATAGGGTTTTTTCATTAACACATTTTTATTAATTTAAATGGATTAATTGTAAGGAGCACGTGTCGTTTGGGTTCATTAATTTGTATCATTATAAGACCAAGATAATGCGATTATTGAATCCTGTGAGGCGATCTTGCCAGTTCTGCTTTTAAGTTATGGTTTGAGTAGGACTTTTAATTTGCATAGAAGTTCAATGTGAATATAAGGTTAAACGTGAGATAATAAAAGTCCCTAATGCACGTCCCCAGACCCCTTACTACCTAGGTAATTGTTCTGCTTTTGTGTTTTGGTAAGACTCTTAAATTAACCTCCTATTCTTAGATCTAAATCAACTCAATGAGTGCATTTGCTGGAGGGTTTTGTGTGTGTGTGTGTGTGTGTGTGAGTGTTTGTGTGTGTGTGTGTGTGTGCGTGTGTGTGTGTGTGTGTGCGTGTGTGCGTGAGTGTGTGCGTGTGTGTGTGTGTGTTCTCTGTGAGTGTGTGTGTGTGTGTGTGTGTGTGTGTGTGTGTGTGTGTGTTCTCTGTGAGTGTGTGTGTATGTGTGTGTGTGAGTGGTGTGTGGGGGGTGGGGATGGGGGGTGGGGTGGTGTTGCTCTGAAAACCACACCAAGGTCACAGATTGGACGACAAGGGCAAACACAGGAAAACGTCGATAGCGGGGAGGAAACTGAATGCGTCCGAACTAGAATGCACGCATGCATGCACGCATACACACAAACACACACACACACACACACACACACACACACACACAATCTCACAAAGACAGACACACACGCACACACACACACACACTGTCACATATACACACGCACACTGGCACACTGACACACACACACACACACACACACACACACACACACACACACACACACTCACCTGCAGTGTCGGTGCACTCCTGCGACGGTCTCGATGATAGAGCACTCCCCGTCGTTCAGGCAGAAGGCCAGGTCCTTGTCCTCCACACACGGCTTGAACACCTCCGACCGCAGGTTGGGCAGAGTCGGGGCCACGGCTAGACAGAGAGAGAGACAGAGAGAGAGAGAGAGGAGGGGGACAAAGGGACGAAGAGCTTTTAATTACGGTCCAACACTAAAACACACTGAAGCTGTACGTGGTCATTAGGGTGGCGCGGCCCTGGAAACACAAGCGGGGGAAACTCATAAGCGAGACGAGACAGGCTCGGGCTCGGACGAAACACGAACCCCCCGGAGGATGCACCCCTTTAGGTGGGTGCAACTTCCGGTCTGACCGCCGGCTTACGCCGATTGGCCACCGCAGTGCGAATTCGGGTCGCGTCTCTCCAAACGGTGATTCTGTTTACACCTTTCGTCGCACCCGGCAGCTTTAGAGCCACTGCCCTCCACATTCAAACACCTGATTTGTTCTGAATGCAGCCTTAAAAGGGGTCATCCCTGGCAACAACGCCTGGGAGGGCGGAGACATGAAAGACTGGGGAGGGGGGGGGAGGCTGGACAAGGACAGGGCCGCACAAGAGGTTCAATCGAAATATAATAATAACTCTGCCATTAATAATAATAACTCACAATTTGTCTCCACTACAAAGAAGTGCAAACAATGGCGGAAGAGCTCAACAGCGAGCTATCGAGCTGGAATACCTCCAGAATACCTAAACAAGTCATCTCGTCTGAGCGCCGCCTGAGAAACAGTCCCCAAAGCGACGCAACTCAGCTGAAAAGGTTGTGCAAATGATCCACCCACAGGAGCAGCCAACCACACTCATTGCACTTCATCAGGGTGAGACATCTCCGCCACCTGCAACGCAGCCTTCTCATTGGCTCCAAATTGTGTCCGTTTACCGTTCACTAAGAGCCGCGGAAAGACACAGTCGTGTCAACGGAGGGTCAAAAGGCTTGTTGCTTAAAATGGTTCCTGTAGCTTCAGAGAAGGAAATGCGGATGTTTGGTAACTAGCGAAATAGAATGCTAATTGTTTCGGAGTATTGCAAACCGACCTCCTTGCCAGTAATATTCCATATGTATATAATTTTCTATTATATAACTATTATATACTATTATATACTATAATTGTCTCTATTATATAACTAGGAAAAAAAAAGAACATTGAATAGCTGGCCAACGTTGCGCTGCTTCAGCTACTAGTAGTTTCAAATAACAAAACTATCTAATTAAAAGAAATACATGAACCTACAAATTGAATATCACTCCATCCATACAGAGCAATAGACGCTCCAAGGACTCTGAATCCACCAACAATGTACAGCCAACATGCTAACAGGCAAACATGTTAAGCCATGGAAAGCTTCTTGTGGACAATCTATTCAACGCATAACCTCCAATTTAAAAGCATTCCACCGACGACAACAACCAAATCATAATCATCCCAAGTTTGAAAAGGCTGGGCCCTAATTGAGGTGCGTTAATCAATGCACACAGAGAACATGACGACAAAGATGTACCCAATTTACTCAGTCTATTGTAAGCTGCTCTGCTAGAACAGGAATATACAGGTTGACAAAGGGGCTTTAGAATAGGCTAAGTCCTACAAGACTTCTACAAGAGGTAACACTATTAGACTATAAGAATGAACCACCGTATTTAGGGAAACATGACTAGAATAATCACCCGCCTTTTTTGAGTATAACATGAGAACAAAGAGAAGGGGTGTAATGGCACATAAGGATGCTTAATCTTTCTGACCCACCGCCCCGAATCCAGAATCACAAGATCGTCCTATCCCAAAAATATCCATATGCAAGAACACGCAGCTCAGCGATGTGTCGAGGTGAATCACTATGGCTTTTTGGTGTGCAGGTTACCGGGCAACGGAGGTCGTTCTACTGATCTCGGTGTGATGCAAGTAAGTCTCGAGTAAGTTCTTGCTTACTTGGTGTGCGACTCACTGGGCCTGCACGTCATTCGACTGACCCTATAAGAGAAACTAACAGCCCCTTATTGCACCTTTTATCATAGCCAACAGAGAGTTTCATAACAGAGGCGCCATCACTTGAAACCTCTCATGGCTGAGTGGAGTCAACGACTAAAGAAGTGGCCTTGCAACACAATGTGAGGGAATGAGCCTTTATTTGGCAAAAAAAAAAACACGGTCTCCCCAACGAATATACGATTAGCATAACAGACACAATGGTAGCCCTGCAGATCCACATGTGTATATACACTGGCCTAATGAGTACGACAATCAGAAACTTCATTCATCATGTGTGCTATGACCGCTGTGATTTGTACATGGGCTCTCATTTTCTTACTAAAGCCGGACTTATGCAATAAAGACCCTTTTGTGTTTCTTTCTGTTGTAATACAACGTGCCTTCAAAAGCTGAAAAATACACCCAAATTCATGGTGATCTTAGTCAACAATGTTGAATCTGATTGCAATGCACACCATAGGACACGGTATAAACAAGTCAATTGTGATTTTTGCTTTGTTTTTTTTTCAGGCATGAGCATTCATCAACTCAGTGAAGTTGTTACCCTCAATCGGTAAGCAAAATCCTCAATGGACTTATTGACCCTACGATTGAAGCTTTAATCAACTCAAGCATCAATGGCATCAATGGTCTCACTCTATGCTCATTGATCTGTCTCGTCCTTGGCCCCCCGGCCCCCCCACCATACCCTGAATCCATCATGGCTGGCCATCCTTCATAGGGGGGCTGCACCAGGCGTTTCGCAGAACCGAGCCAAGACGCATTGCTTCACCGCCGAAAGAGACGGCCAAAATGGACGCTCGTGAGCGGGCACCATCCGACCAATCCAAAAAGACCGTAATGACACGTGGCGTGAGGTACTGACGTGAGGGTTTTCAAACGAGAGATCCTCGTTCATGAGGTGGCGTTGTGTGCGGCGTTGTGTGCAGTCATTTGTACAAGGCCTCCGTCGCAGTAACAGCGTGGTTGGTCTGTTTGTACACGCATCGCAGCTCGAAACGCTTCCTTATTCTTCTGTATGCGATTACGACAAAACGCGATCGATAATGATCGGTATCACACTGTGGCATCCTCATTCACCGCCAACCGACGACAAAACAGATCTGACCTCCGGTCCGCGTCAGAACATGAGCTTCTCCTTCCTGCGTAAATACTTGTTTAGATGCATCCGTCCGTATGAATGCGCAACATTACATAACACACATCATATCCAGGATATTGCTGATAATAATAATGACTTTTACTTAAAGGCGCCTTTCAAAGCACTCAAGGACACCTCGCAAAACATTTATAGACAACAGCAGTACATTGAAGAGCAAAAAAAAACAAGTTACGGTGGCATACTCAGTGTGTGACTGGAATAAGTGCGTTTTTAGGCGTGATTTAAAGGTGGAGACAGAGTCAGAAGTGTCTGGCGGGAGAGAGCTCCATAGGCGGGGAGCAGATTGGCTGAAAGCTCTTGACCCCATGGTGGATAGGTTGGCAGATGGAGCTGAGAGCTGATGTACTGAACATTGACTGACTCAACCCAGCTACATCCGTTTCCATACGGTAGCTAGCTAAAAATGGAAAAACCTTTGCAGTAAGACGCCATAAAAAAACATTGCCAACTGAAATAAAATGAGAAATAAGTAGCCTAAACATCAAAAGTGCCGCTGTTTCACTTGCCTTCGAAAAGTGCAGTGAAAACAGGGCTCCTACAGAGCTCTTGTTTACCAATCTTTGGAACAATTGAGTGTCTCCATGAGCCTCCATTGCTCCAAAATAATTGGCTTGACGGAGTGAACTGAAATGATGCAACTCTCTCTCTCTCTCTCTCTCTCTCTCTCTCTCTCTCTCTCTCTCTCTCTCTCTCTCTCTCTCTCTCTCTGTGTATGGCTCTGCAATCTTCACCCCTGGATATTCACACCCCAGCAGCAGACATGATGATATTTTTGATATGATCACTGTGGTTTTGCTGCTGAGTCTCCAAGCCCATTGCACTCTGGGAGCATATTCTTTGTACCTGGCTCTCTCCCCGCGTTTGTTCCTTCACCCAGTGGTCATCTAGAAGTTGTCCTTTCCTCTGTCTGAGTGCACACGGGGTTATGGCTTGTCATAAAAAATGATCTTTCAAACATGGCGCTTTTGAGGTCGCCTCTTCGACAAAGGACAAAAAAAAAAACCCAAAAAAACACTCGGGTTTGAAATTCTACCTCTTTCACTATTTATGCCCATTCAGTTGGAAAACTGGTGGGAACGACATACGGGAGGCTAACAATGAGGCTGTGGGCTGGTGGAGGGTAGCGGCGTCAACGGCATAACGGCTGTTGCCGCCATTGTAAATCCTGGGCGAAAGACACACGCATTGTGAGAGGGAAGACCATTTCAGTTTGTCGGGAGGTTTTTTTTGTGACTTAATCCTCCTTGTCCTACAGGAAGCACTATGGAAGCCCAGGTGGAGAAACCAAGCGTCCATCAAATGAAGGCTAATGGAGCGCAGCTCGCAACCGCGCGCAGAAAAAGCTGCGGGCGGAACATGAAACACGACACGCCTGACGGGAGAAGGGCCACGCCCATAATTTGAGTTTATTTTCCTATTTTGCTCTTTGTTGTTGTGTGTTTTTTTTTAAACTCTTTTAGTGAAATAAACACCTGGGCTCACCTTTTCAGGCGTCCCACCTTTTGCTGCGGCAATATGCGCATGCAACAGTCTGTATTCTTGTTTGACTGGATCGTCCCTTTCGGCGGCCAATCAGGGGGGGGGGGGTTTGTTCACCACCCGCTCCCGAAAACCAATCAGGCGCATTATCTCGTTAACGAATGAATGGCGTGCCCCTCGCAACCTGTGAGTGTGCGTGCCACGACGTTCCCCGGGCTGGCGGAGGGAAGCGCTTGGTGAGTCTGGATTCCCCTCAGTTGGCTGTGAACGCGCGTCACACTAAACATTTTCTTGCTTTCATTCGATTTTGGTGAAGGAATATTCAACGGTACAATATGTGTATTTATTAATGTACGTTTTTGTTTGGTTGGGTTTTGTTTTGAATGACGTTACGATCAAGAATCCAAGTGTGTTTAATGCAACACTCCAGGCGAGCCGATGACCCAAATAAAGACACTTTCATTAATTCATAATCGTCATATTTAGCCCCATAGGATATTTCACCAAAGACGTAGCGTGCACCGAGTGTTCGGCACGGAATCCTCAAGATTTCAGTGTTATTATCATTTCTGCCCATGTCACAGCAAATCAAAAATACACACACGCACCAGACACACAAAATTGGAGCTGTTCGACTTCCTGGGATAGTGACAAATAAGGACACGAGAGAGATCAGACTTTCAAAACAAACCACGGTTGGATCCACCCGACCAACCCCCCCCCCACCCCCCCCCCCTGCGCAGCACCCCAACCCCTTAAAGTCCCCGGCATGGAATCTAGTTCAACTCATGCCTTGATCTGAATCTCTTGCGTGTTTGCATGTTTTGATTTTGTTTCGTTCCCCCCCCCCCCCCCCCCCCCCACTGCTGCACTAACGTTAATATCATGATAGAGAGTGAAAATGCAGAGACGGGAGGGAGATGGAGAGGGACAGACAGAGAGAGAGAGAGAGCGAGAGAGAGAGAGAAGAGAGAGAGAGAGAGAGAGAGAGAGAGAGAGAGAGAGAGAGAGAGAGAGAGAGACAGAGAGAGAGAGAGATAGTGAGGTGGAGAGAGAGGCAGATACATTTGGTCTATTTATATATATATATATATATATAGAGTAAGGTTTTGTGGCATCAACAGAGTAAATGCCTAGAATATATGACTTTGAAATTCGATTTTCCATGCATCATTATCACAGTAGACAACATGGGCGGCGCTCGGCTTCCATCTGCACACAGAGATATAAACAAAACAGTAGCGCCCGCTTTACAATACCATTTTAAAAATAGCCATTTAAAGCATCCACCGAGGAGCGCACAGCTCAGAAGCACACGTCAAAAATACGAGTCACACAGCCTCGCCTTAAACAAAATGGGACCACTTCAAACAATAAGTCTATCAACACGAAGCGTGTGACTGGGCTCTTGGTCACCACTTTAAATGAACAGAGCGGTGGGTTGGCTCTCCACAGCTCTAGACGTTCGGCTGTTTCCAGTTAGCACAAGAGTAGGCTTTCCTGACAACTTGTCAGGAAAAGTGTTCCTTTGTTTGTTTGTTTTTTTGTGTCTTTCTGTTATCGTAAGGCAGGTATCACTGTTTGGGCCCAAAACGGGTAATGGGAAGTAATAGTGTATCGGGGGCCCCGATAACTTTTCCAGCATGTTTTTGCACCTCGTGGTTCTCTACGCTAGAGGAACTGGTCTCATATGCTTGCTCACCGCGGTGGTGATGTCTTGTGCACCTGCCGCTGCAGAGACAAGTCCGCCGCATGCGTGTCACATGAACGCTGCGAAAGGGACAAGCGGCTGTGGGTTTGACAGCCGTGTGTACACGTGATCGCCTGGAGCCGCCGCTCGCCTCTTCAACGTGTTCACGTGAGCCATGTTTTCGCAGCAATTTAAGGTAAAGGGGGGCTGGGGTCCACATGCACTCGACCTGGCGGCAGTTTCCCTCCCGGGGGGGGGGAAACGATATCCAGCAGCCTGATTGGTGGCAGTGGCTGACTGTGTGTGTGTTTTAAAACCACGCCGGTGCACGCGAGCACGGCGCCCTACCTAGCGACGCCGCGTGCAACCATGTGGTTTTAAACCGCACATCAGGGGAACGCGCCTTTTGACGACAGCATCTGCGATCGTCATTTAAACTTGATGTGGATTTTTTCGCCTAGTTACTTTTGGCATGTAGCCAACACCGCTTGTTTATGTTAATACACATTTTTTTTCCAATTAAATCAATTGTTTTTTTTTTTTTATTGCGTCGTGTTGTTTTTTTGATTGTATTGAGTCTCTCCAATACATAATAGAATTTGTGTTTGCGTGGTTCTTGGTGCACACCGATCTGTGCCCCGTGGAACGCCGCGTCGCACTGTTTCACCACCAATAGATCAGAGGAGATAGATGGAGAGATGGAGAACGAGAAGGATATGGGAAACAGAAACTGAAAAAGGCAGGGGGGGGGGGGAGAGATAGATGGAGAGAGAGAGAGAGAGAGAGAGAGAGAGAGAGAGAGAGAGGAGACAGATGGAGATGGAGGGAGAGAAGGAGATAGATATATATGGTCATAGTGGGGGGGGGGGGGGGGGGGGGGGGGGGTAGAAGGAGAGGTTGAGATAGAAAGAGAGAGAGAGAGAGGCGGAGGAGGATTTCCTTATCTGGTCCTGTGGTTCTGACATGAGACTGCATGTCGGCCACGCAGTGCCGCTCCACCGCAATGCAGCTGCTCGGGGGAAACGCCAGTCAGTCAGTCTCACTCTGCGTAGCACGCGTGTGGAATTGCGCGCACGCATGCACGCGCACACGCACGGCCGCAACACGTGCGTCGCATGACCGTGCATAATATTCACACAAAACACACAATCCCATTCAAAGGGATTTACATTCATACAATCACATAAAGTACAATGGTATTCAAATAAATACACACACACACACACACAGGCACACACACACACTCAATATCAACACTCGGGAACAGCTGTTGGCCAATCGCCATCTCCAACTGCCACTTTTTGGCAGCCAATGGGGCGAGGCGGAATAATGACAGTGAGGTAATACCCTTTCGGGGCAGCCGCTGCTGTCCCGGCCGGTCTCTATGGCATTTTGCGCGCGCCAGTCGATGAATCTGGCCATCTGGAGCGAGGCCCGGGACAGAGCATTGCAGAACAGGAACAGGAAGTCCTGTCCTGCCCAGCCTCCTTCCAAGTTAAAGCTCGGCTTGGAAAAACCTCGCAGAACACCGAGAGTGCTCCAAGTGGCGCTCACTGCTTTGGACCTGGTCCAGCTGGTTGGGTTTGACATTGGCCAATCGAACCGGTTATGGTTAGGTTATGGTAAGGTTCAGGGGTTAAGCTTAGGGTTATGGTAAGGTTTAGGCGTTGCATGGTTATGGGTTTACGTGTTATGGTTATGGCTATGATAAGGTTCAGGGGTTAAGGTCAGGGTTAAGGTGTAGGTATTGATGTTAGGGTGGTGCTAAGGTTAAGGGGTTAAGGCGGCTGTGGCCAGGTGCGTTTTTTAGTTTCCTATTGGTTTTCCGTTGCTCCTACTTCCAGAGGTGTTGCACGCCAGCAGCTTCTGATGCTGCAGCTGGAAGCTACTTCAACTTCTGCTACCAAGTTGCACGAGTGGGTCAGGGAGGGGCTGGAGCAGAGCCGGGGGGTGCGGCTGGACCTGGACCAGGAGCTGGACCTGGAGCTGGACCTAGAGCTGGACCTGGACCAGGAGCTGGACCTGGACCAGGAGCTGGATCTGGACCAGGACCTGGACCAGGAGCTGGACCAGAAGGTGGACCTGGACCAGGAGCTGGAGCTGGAGCTGGACCAGGACCTGGACCTGGCCAAGGCTCCTGGCCAAGGCTCCTGGCCACGGGCTGGGCAGTGAGCAGCCTGTCAAGATGTTCCCTTTTGTTTCTCTAAACTCGTGTTCCTCTTTTGGACCGAAAAAAAAAAAAAAAAACGCAGCTCTTATTTTAAATGAACGAGTGAATAATTAGTTCATTACTTTTTTATTTACAACATAAATAAATAAATAAATAACAAATTAATACAATCACCAAAAAATTGTGTTCGGTACGTGACCTGATTTTTTCCCTTGGCTTTGTTTCCACAGGTGAGGCTTTTACAGTGCAGTCTCCTCATTGTTTGGGAGTCAGCTGACCCCTGAGGATTTCTTTTGCATATGAAACTAGTTTTTTGCCCCTCAAAGTCACTCCCGCTCTGCAGGCTTTTCAAAAGAAACACGCGGAATTGTTGTGTGTGTGTGTGTGTGTGTGCGTGTGCATGTGTGTGCGTGGGTGCATGTGTGCGTATGCATGGGTGCGTGTGTGTGTGTGTGCGTGGGTGTGCGTGTGCGTGTGCGTGTGTGTGTGTTACTCATTTGCCCAGGATCCCACCACGTAGGTATTCAAAAGGTTATCTATTCTGAGGCGCAACTTCAAGAATAGAAAATGGAGCACTGCCGGGCTCTCCCAGTGGCATAGATACATAATAATATGTAATATTCCAGTGTTTAGACACCACCCGCGCCCCACTGCAGCTTTTACACCGTCCCTCACACACCAGGAATACACAAGTGCTTAGTTTATATCAACACCATTGCATCAATCTTTTTGTCTTGGGACTCAGGGGCTATCCTGTATTATACTTCTATTTTGGAACATGTTTCATTGTATTTGCTACTACTTTGTGATTTGTAATCTATTCAGTGATATAGTAGACGGCATTACAACATAATAATATCTTAATTCTATTCAAATTAGAGAGCCACATCAAAGCTACATCCCCGGGATCACTGAGCACTTAAATTATTAATGAATCGCGGTGGGAGAAGATTGTCCTGATTTGACGCACGGGACGCCAATTTCCTTACCAAACAGCCGCTTTTACTTTGAAAACGACAAAAAACAACAAAAAAAACAAAACCCACACAGCACCGTTATCTACCGACAGCACGTCCTCCGCACGGGGTCTTGAGGGAGGGGAGACCTGGCGGCGCGAGGAGTTCAAAGCGTTTCCTCGTGTGCCGCGTTGGACTCCGTGGAAAACGTTGGCGTTTTTGCGAAAAAGGACGTCATTTCATTGTGCGGCGCCGTGTATCCAAAGTCCTTCTGGGTAAGTCCTCTCACTCGCGGCCATATTGGCAACGCCTTTCGGGCAGCTATGTGGTCTTAGCAAGACCAGGGCCCTATGTAAATGTATAGGGGGAGAGCTGTATCTCCATTTCCCGAGGTCTAAGGGGCATTAAAAAAAAAAAACACGTTTGAAATGACAATGAAAAACAGACTAAAATCGCTGAAAGGGTTTGGTGGTTTTGTATCAAATTAACGTTTTTAAAGCACTTTTTCTTACAGGTAATCTTGGACTGTGAATGGGCAATGCTTCACGACACTGTTTTCATCTACGGCATAACAACACCGGCACTAACAGCAAGACGTCATCGCTCACGGTCAGCTATCGCAGACCATGCCATAGAGCAAGAGATCAACAACGTAACTTTAACCTTGCCTGTATCTGATTTGGTGTGGACTGCTTAAGGGCCATGTCTGTTTGGATAAATAAAGATGATTGAAAATAACTTCCAAGTGTCACAAAAAAGCATGAACGCGTACGATTGGACGGCACCGGAAGAGGCGGGACATGTGCAAACAACTGCCATCTTGGCGTTAACGGACGCACGGGGGCCGCGGCGCCCCGTCTCTTTTATTGTGGAGTTTTTCGTCAGCGTAAACAAGCCACGCGCGCAACAAGGCCCAGACTTCAAAACAAAAGCGTCGGCAAATTCCAATTAAGGTCGAAGCCTGGCTGGCGGTCTCGACTGAAGTGTGACTGGAGTGCCGACCATGGGCGTGACTTTTAACACATCTCTTCACGTTCCGGCTCTTCTTTTACTGTCTCGCCTCTCTCTCTCCTGCCCCCCCCCCCCCCCCCTCTCTCTCTCTCTCTCTATATATATATATATATATACATATATGTAATCCCTCCCTGCCCCTTCATAGGGAATTGTTGATGAGCAATGAGTTTGAAAAGAAAAATCAATCTTGACTGTGGACACGTCAATCTATACAGTTGTGATGCCTTTTTGAATCTAAATGAACAATTTTAAAACATATCTCTCACTCTCTCCACCCCGCTCTCTCCCTCCCACTTGTAGCCCTCACCCCCACCATATATATATATATATATATATATATATATATATATATATTTATACATATATATACACACACTGCCTCTCTCTCACACTCTCAACCTCCACCCCTCTCTCCCTTTATCCCCTTCCCCTATATATCTATCCTCACCCTCCTTCTCTCCCCTGCCTGTATGCCCCCTTTCCATATACCTTCCTTTACTCCATCTCTCCATCACTCCCCGTCTCCCTCTCTCTGTCTAAATCATCGCTCGCTCCCTCCCCTGACTCTCAGAGTTGGAGTGTAGGGAGACTGCTGGGGTGAGGGACACAGCAGGCAAGTTACGGAG
>JAXIVH010001119.1:27500-31770 GCA_036785325.1 Urophycis tenuis
AGGTAAAGAAAAAAGCGGAGAAACAACATTTCTTTTATTCCCCACGTCTCCGCAGTAGGCGGGGCGGCGCGGGCCATGGCCACCGCCGGCAGGTTCACCGGAGGGAACACATAATTACAGAATCCACACTTAATTCAGGCGTTAATAATGAGGCAGAGCTAACTCACGGTTAGCGGACCGTTATTAAGTCATGGTGGTGTCACGGGTCAAAGGGTCACGGGCCATGGGCAGGGTTTGAAGATCAAGCTCAGCAGATCAAGCATTCGGATTTGCATACAGCCCGACCGAGGTCATTTCGGAGAACGTTGTTCACGTGGATGACGGCGTGCGTTAAATGCCCTCGCTCTCTCCATCGGAGAGATGTTTTTCCTGTGTGTGTGTTTGTGTGTTTTTAGTGGAAATGCGCTGTTTGGTATGGATTTGATGAACTCTGAGGACAGGTCAGTGAAGGCCACGTAGGAACGTGGGGGGTTGTAAGAAGGAGGGAACGGAACAATGCAGAACATGACCGCCGGTGGGAATCCACCTGGGGGGGGGGGGGGTCGCTACAAGGCTCCTCAACCAGACGACAGGGCTAGCGGCGCTAACTTGCTAGCTAAGCTAACTGGCTAGCTAAGCTAACCGGTTAGCGGCACTAACTGGCTAGCTGCGCTAACAGGCTAGCGGTGCTAACAGGCTAGCGGCGCTAACCAGCTAGTGGCGCTAACCAGCTAGTAGCGCTAACCAGCTAGTGGCGCTAACCAGCTAGTAGCGCTAGCCGGCCAGCTGAGCGGTCGTGCGTCCAGCGTTGTAAGCTAGCGCCCACGACCACAGGGGTCTGACCCCACACGGCGACACTGCCTCCCCATGTAAGAGGGATAAAAACAGGCCGCGGTCGGGCGGCCGAGTGTACGGGCGCTGAGCAGCAGGGGACGCACCGTTGTCGCGTTCGCCACGCCGACGCGAAACGCGGTTTGATTTTTTCGTAGCAGCGGGGACAGAGTGCAGGTTTAGTGGATCCAGTACAACGTGTCGACCAGCCAAACAGCGGGGTTGACATATGAGGCGGTACAGAACGATGTGCGATCGCAAAAGAAAATCAATCACTGATATGGATCACAATCGCAATTAATGCTTGCGAATTCCAAATGCCATCTCTACAGTCAGTCCGTGGGTGAAAGCACCAGGATCAAATGAGTTGCTCCTTCTGCTGATCAAACCTCACAGGCTTTCATCCATTAATTCATCTTTCCATCATCATTCATTTTGACTATAAATACCACTTCAAACAGAACACATTGAGTTATTGCCCACAGCCCTCAGAAACACGTGTTCTATATTCAATATTAATACATCATTTTGTCGAAGAAAGAACGCAACACGAAAAAAAGTGACCGTTAACGACTCATCCGTCAGCAATCACTGCTCCTTCCAAACATCTCAGAGCCTTCAGGAAAATTCCAGAAAACATAAGTTCTATGGAATTCTATGGAATTCCAGAACATTCCAGAAGGTCAATTATTAACCACTGGCACTTTTATCATTACAATACGTGGCGATCAGCACCTATCTGTTAAATAACAACTAAAGAATACTAAGTATCTAATATTTAAGTATTACTGTTATAATCTGAAGAGTAATGTATTTAAGTGTGCAGGGCAGACTCAAGTCTTGATCTCTGAGCCGCAGACGAGAAGCGAGATACTCGCCCACTTGGCGGCGGAGGCGGCGAGGCTGTGCTGAGAAAGTCCAACGGGTCGATTAGAGCAGCAAAAGCAGGGATTAACACGCCGGCGACCAGATGATCTTCAACGAGTCAGAACCTTAAGGAACGCAGAAAGGATCGCGCGAGGAGGACTACACCTCCCGGTAAAGCCACTATATAAATACCCTGGATCATTCCGGGATATTTTTCACATAAAGCATCTACACAAAGCCCGCCGAAGACGGAGTCCACCTCAAGTCTGTCGCCATTGATTTTTCCATTATTAGTTGATGAGTAGTGTAATTCATGAGTAGTGTAATTCTGTTTTTTTTCCCTTGTCCTTTCCCTCAAAGGTCCACCGAACAGACCGGCACACACACGATGCTGTGCAGCGCTGGCTGGCCCCCCGCAGACGTTTGCTTTCTTAAACTTGGAAATGTAAAGGTTACCGTGAAAGGGAAATGCACAACATTGACTGGCGAAGCCACAATTACTGGCCTGCGTTCAGACAGCAATCATGAACAGCTGTCTCTCTTCAACTGCCAATTTTCTTTTCCAAACAAATGCGCCATCAAACACTCACATGAGCAGTTCACCAAAACAAAGCAGTGGAGTCGAATGTTTCATGCTAGGAACACACTTGTGTGCACGCACGCACACACACACACAGACACACACACACACACACATACACACACACACACACACACACACACACATACACACACACACACACACACACACATAGACGCACACACACACACACACAGAGGCGCACACACACACACACACACATGCACACCAACTTTCCCTTTCAATCTCCACACACTTTTCTGGACTAGAGACTTTAATACGCTGTTCTAAACTTGTGGCTAGATGAGATTGTCAAATATCGAGGCGCTGCATTTTGTTGACATTATTTTCCCTATATCAAATAATTTGAAGCTAACTCAACCGAAATGCGCGCTTCTCACAACAGCAAACATTTCCCAGACAATGTTCCGTAACGCTAACTAACAACGGCCGCCGAGCGCCGTCGGAACACTCTGTGCGTTCCGATCTGCGAGCGCGGCTGCCCTTTTACCCCGCTTGTTAGCCGTTAGCTCATTCGGCGCGTACCTTTATTTTCACTTCATCGAGTTAAGTCTATTCTAGGAAGTGCATGAGCTGCTGAAGGTGTGATGGTTCGTGTGTGCGTGTGTGTGTGTGTCTGTGTGTGTGTGTGTGTGTCTGTGTGTGTGTGTGTGTGTATGTGTGTGTGTGTGTGTGTGTGTGCGCGTGTGCGTGGTGTGTTTTGTCATCAGCGACTAAGCACGCGCCAACGCTAATCCAACCGGGAACATGGACCACTTCAGCGATATTAGCTTCATTATTTATAAGAGAGTTGTACCTTCAGGCAATCAAACACTTTCATCTGTTTTCTCTTTCGTTTGCCTCCTGCCTCCACAAATAAAGGTCACTCCGATCCCTTCGACATTCTCTCGATACAGGAATTCAAAACATGCGCGAATAATGGCGGAAACAAGTGCAAAACAAAAGGGTTTCAGGGGAGTGTGGCTGAGAGACGCCTTTTAGGGGGAAAACAAACACACACGGCAATGTGATGCATGGTTTCGCCCTTTGTTTAGAAATGAGTCGCGGTAATCATCCCCGCATTTAACATGCACAGTCGAAACACACACACACACATACACAGTTTGCATACACACACACAGTCGGCACACACACACACACACACACTCACACACACACACACACACACATATACACAGTCTGCATACACACACAGTCGGCACACACACACACACACACACAGTCGGCACACACACACACATACACAGGTCAGCAGACACCCACATACACAGTCAGCACACAACACACACACACACAGTCAGCACACACACACACACACACACACACACACACACAGGCACACAAGTGCATGTACACACTCACACAACACACTAACTCACGAACGCACACAGATACACACCCAAACACATGCACCGATGACTTAACACACAGATCCATGCGCGCACGCACACACACAAGCAATATGTGCGAGCAGACATGAAATACCTGCAGGAGAAAACTACGCCGAACCCAGGACAGACAAAGGTCAGAAGCCCTCACCCCACGTTAGAGGTGTGTGTGTGTGTGTGTGTGTGTGTGTGTGTGTCTGTCTGTCTGTGTGTTGTTTGACTGAAACGTGGTTTTCCCCTAATGATTCAGAATCCATGTCTCATCACGTTTCAGTGGGAAGGGATGACATCCCTAGATATAGCATAACATGGCATCTCTACACATCGCATACATGTGATGTTGTGTTGGTGCAGCCGCAATGTGGTCTCCTTCAAAGTTCCAGGCTTTGCTCATAACGAATTGTAATCCTCGTCACCCCCCGCACTCTGCGAACAGAGAGACGTGCCAGCCAGACAGACAGTCAGACAGACAGACAGCCAGACAACCACCCAGCCAGACAGCCAGACAAAGAGACGAGTTTGACTCCAGAGTTATCTAAAGGTTGTGTTCTCCTCTCCCGGAGAGCAGACGTCCTGTTCTCTCCTCTCTGAACCGCCGCGGTAT
>JAXIVH010000112.1:0-2500 GCA_036785325.1 Urophycis tenuis
TCTCCGGAGCTGGGTAACATGGCGGCGATGTGAAAATGTAATCGATGAAGGTCAAATGAAATGTATACATGCAAATACCCCGGCCTTGCACCAAAGGTTGCACCTCACATAAATTAGAGCTGCCGTTTCGACCTGTTAATTCCATCCTGCCGGCATTCTCGCCATCCGGACAAAGGATGAATATTGATCTGAATGGACACATCCTGCCTGTTCTGTCTCCATGTCGAGAGAAACAGATATTCAGAAGGGAGGGCACGGATGATTTTATTTATTTTTCCCTTTTAGACTGTTCCTTGTCTAAAAAATCACATCTCTCTCTCTTTCTCTCTCTGTCTCTCTCTGTCTGTCTCTGTCTCTCTCGCTTTCTCTCTCTTTCCTCTCTCTCTCTCTCTCTCTCTCTCTCTCTCTCTCTCTCTCTTTCTCTCTCTCTCTCTGGGAGGATTTGTTTGGTTTTCTCATCCTGCCTCTCTCCTATCCTCTTGGTTTCTCTGTTTCCTGCTCCCCTGTGACTCCCAGTGACAGTATTGACCCAGCGGCACGTGGAGCTGTCACAGCAGGGCTGATAAAAGACCTGGACCTTTACTCACCTGCGCCTCCATTCACTCACCTCTGACACTGACACAAGTAACAAGTGTGTGTGTGTGTGTGTGGTGTGTGTGTGTGCGTGCGTGTGTGCGTGTGTGCCTGTGTGCGTATGTGCGTGTGTGCGTGTGTGTGTGTGTGTGTTCACATGTGTGTGTGTGTGTGTGTGTGTGTGTTGTGTGTGTACATGTGTGTGCGTGTGTGTGCGTGTGTGTGTGTGTGTGTGTGTGTGTGTGTGTGTGTGTGTGTTTGTATGTGTGTGTGTGCGTGTGTGTGTGTATGTGCGAGTGTTCGGTGATTTGCACCTCACTTGTTCATTGCTATGATGGGACGTATCAGTGTACGGTTGCTGGGCAACAAAAGCCATTGTTTTTAGGGTCCGATAAATGTTACACAGTCTTGCAAAAGAGATGCAACAACATTTACATCGGAAAATAACAACGCGTTTGAAAGGTTGAATAGCAAAACCAACACACATGAATGTATGTGGGAATAAATAGAACAAAGGAATCGAGAAAGGTGAATAATAAAACAATTTGTCAAATAAAACAAAGACGACATGCTTGTGGGGGAATAGACCAAAAATAATTGAGAGGGCTGTTAGCTTTGCGGTTTAATGAGCAATAACTGGCTCTGTTTAGCCTAACAAACTGCCTTATCAAATCAAATAAAACACGTATAAAGGTGCACCGTTATAAGTATGTGTTTTTACTTTGACTAAGACTGTGTGAGGACTCCCCAGATGATGGGATGCATCCAGGGTTCTGGACCACCCCCGGACCCTGGCCCCTGATGGGAGCTTTCAAGGGACATTTTGCATTTCACACCTCAATCGATACCACCTGGTATGGATTCAATTGGTCTGAAGTCTTACCTTTGATTGGTGGATAAATCTGTTGCCCCTCCTCTAACCCCCTCCCCCATTGGTCCGCTGTGTGGACCAATGAGGGGTTTGATTAAGGATTCATATTATTATTAATGGTGTTGTTGGTTTGTGTTTAAAGGTAGATAAGACACAGTCTGACAAACCAAAAACAGAAATAACTACAGAAATATGTATTATATGTAAATACAGTACAGTGTGCAATACACCAGCATACATAAGAAAGCAGCTGAGGCATTCACTTGTTATCTTTGAACCTGAGTTCGAAGTTGAGCAAGGCCACCATGGTGGACACACTAGCTGTACCCTGAACCACCAGGTCGACCCCAAAACCATCGACACATGCACTTTGCTCAGCGGGAAGCAACAGCCAAACCAGGGTTCATCAGGAGCAGAGCCTTCCAGCACTCCGCCCAGTAGACAGTATTCCCCCAGCCCCTGTTTACCTGGACAGCGATATAAACTGCCGTAATGTTGGGTGTGACTCAGCTCCTGTGGCCCCGCTCCCTTACAGTGACGCAGCCCTCTTAACCAGTCATGGGAATAAACCCTGGAGTGCTGTGAAAAAGCAGCGTGGATCAACACTATTCTGCCCCTCGCCTCGGAGTGCTCCAGTGATACATCCGCTGTAGAATCTGTTACCGCTGCAAATTGGCCAATTCCCCACACAACTCTCGCAAAACTCTCTCTCTCACACACACACACAGTTGCATACACACACACATACATCACACATACACATACACATGCACACACATGTAGGCTTGCACACACGCACGCACACACACAGACAGACACACACACATACACCGCACGCACACACACACACACACACGCACGCACGCACACACGCACGCACACACACACACACACACACACACACACACACACACACACACACACACACACACACACACACACAGAGGTATATTTTAACCTCTTCACATATACACTGGATGCAACACAGCTGTAATGATGATGGATTGGCCCAAGTTTGTGCACACACACACACAGACACACACACAGACACACACA
>JAXIVH010000112.1:15000-37500 GCA_036785325.1 Urophycis tenuis
GAAAAATACAAAAAATAACAGCAAAATAAACCCCTGCATAATGACGCCGGTTCCAGGTGAAAATGCGCAACGATATTAAACCCATTAGGCACATTCAGCGCACTAATGACAGCAACCGGGCTGACAGTGATTACAAACGTCAGCTCAGCCGGGCGGTGTCGAGTGAGGGTGAAGTCCCCGTGGAGCGGGCCGAGCCACGCGTCCGGTGCCGAGCGGTCCACCTCGCGGCGACGCCAGCGCGGTGGCTCACAGAAATCACTTCAATAAACAAGCACCCGCCATACGGCTGGAGAGCCTTCATCTGGAGGCTCACGCCGGCAGCAACGCCCTCACACACTTATGTACATATGGCAGCAGATATCTATAATGGAACACGGGTAGGGACACGCATGACCGCGCAAACATGCGTCTGTGGGCAGAGGCATGTTACACACTCACATAAACACATATGCAGGCACACACAAACATGTGCACACACACACACACACACCTCCATGTATTAGGCATTTCACACAAGTCTACTTTCAGGGCGAGGGCAGTCAAAGTTAAACCAGATAAGACAGATGGGGGAACCACAGTATATCACAGTATGGATCCATGCTTTCATACTCCTCACTCTGCCCTCTATAATCCTCCGTCATCCTACATACATATGTTCATCCCACCATATATATATATATTCATCACCCATCCATCCATCCACATGTTCATCCTCATCCATCCATTCATCCATCCAACCATAAATACACTAATCCACCCATCTTTCTATCCACTCATCCATGCATCCCTCCATACACATATACATATTAATTCCCCATCTATCCATCCATGCATTGAAATACAGTTCATATTATGGGAAATTATTACATGCATTCTGGTCGCGCTTGTATTTTTATGCATGAAATATCAGAGTTGGTGAAAAGGACAGGACAGATAAGGCAGCTGAGGAAGACTGCCTGATTACTATGTATGGTGAGGGAGAGAGAGAGAGAGAGGGAGAGAGAGAGGGAGAGAGAGCAACAGAGAGAGAGAGAGAGATTGAGAGGGAGGGAGAGAGAGAGAGAGAGAGAGAGAGAGAGAGAGAGAGAGAGAGAGAGAGAGAGAGAGAGAGAGAGAGAGAGAGAGAGAGAGAGAGAGAGAAAGAGAGAGAGATATGAGTAAGGGGGAGTGAGAAAGTAGGGAAGGATGCAGCTGTGTGTGTGTGTGTGTGTGTGTGTGTGTGTGTGTGTACGTGTGCGTGCCCTTTTGTGTTTGTATGTGTGTGTCTGTGTGTCCGTGTGTATAAACAGTAAAGTGCATGCGGGGAGTCAAGTGGAATTAAACCGTTCTGACCTGCACCAGGAGTGAAGCTGAGTAGATTGTTTTTCCTTCTTTTCAGACATAATTTCAGTAATGTATTTCCCATATAGATTTGTTGACCCCTGGAAAGACAGGGAAATGCTTTTATGTGAACCGAGCGTTGGGCTGCAGCTCTACCTCATTTACTTCAGCAAATACGTCTCAATAAATGTTCAGAGTACACCAGCATCGAACAACCTTCTGGTATGATGTGGAATAACAATTATAAAAATGATGATTGTCTATCCATTAATTGTATATATATATAATATAAGATAATCATGTCAAATAATAAAGTAAAATACAAGTAATCTTCATCATTATCATCATCATCATCATCATGTTGTGCACTGTATGTTAATAATCAAATCACATCCACATGCTCTTCAACTCAAATGACATTTCGGTATTGTCTGGTACCATTTCCATTCCCAGCTTCCTCTGGGCATTTTTGCACTGCATCAGTAGCTAATATTCACAGATGTGATTGCTACATCTGTATCTGTCTTCTAGGGACCTGACCACACTGGCCTCCACAGAGACGGGGCTGGGGCGCAGGCAGGGCAGCCCCATCTGGCCCTGTGGTCCGGGGGTCTGGACGGCCTACAAAGCATGTCCACTCTGTTCAGAAACATTTGTTCATCAGGGGAAGGAGCTGGACACGTGAGGATATGTTATCTGATCTAATGCTGAACTTCACACAGTGAAATGTAACATGCACACTCACACACACACATACGGACACACGGACACACACACACACACACACAGGCACACACACACACACACACACACACACACACACATGCACACACACACACACACACCCACGCATGCACGCACGCATGCAAGCATGCACGCGCACACGCATGCACACACACACACACAAACACACACACAGAGACACACACACACACACACACACACACACACACTTGCACATGCACACACATACACACAAACAAACACACACAGGCACATGACTGACATGCAAACACATGTGCACAAACATGCACATGGACACCATTTTCCAAACATTAACATACTTGGATCAGAGTCAAAGAACCGTTATATAAACTAACTCCTCCAGCTTTTTGCATGACACACACACACACACACACACACAGACACACACACACACACATACATGCAAACGCACACACATGCTCAGACACACACGCACACACACACACACACACACACACACACACACACACACACACACGCACACACACACACACACACACACACACACACACACACACACACACACACACACACACACACACACACACACACACACACACACACACAGAGCCACACTGACCTTTCATTAAATGTATTAGCCCGTGGTCTCCTGGGATCATGCGACCTCGGTGCCATGCTGTACCCCCCGGTGGCAGCAGCCTGCGGTGGGGTCAGAGGGCGCGGGCGACCCCCGCGTGGCCCCTGCTGCCTTCTGAGTGACATCAAGGTGAGTCACGACACGGGGCTGCAGCACGGAACACAGCTCCTCCAGGAGGGGGTGAAGTATTTATTATTCACACAAGTGCAACAGAAAGAGAGAGAAACCATGGAAGTGAGCATTTATTCCTGGGTGTTGGATGTGGTGGTCTCCCCGCTGCCCCCCAAACTCACGCTCCTGAAGTAGTGAACCAATGGAAGGTTCTTGGTCTGCCTCATCCTGAACGTACTGACGCTCATGGAGGTCGAACCCGCCGCTCCCTGTCACGTCACGCAGGCGTGTTTTAGCACGCCGTCAAACACGCCGCTGCACCGGCTGAACGGGCGGGGTCTCTCAGCCTGTTCTGCTGCTCCTCAGCTCGCCAGCGGCGTGGAGGACGGCGTGGAGGATGACTTTGTAACGTGTTCAGCAGCGGTCAGTCAGTCAGATCAGTCGATCAGTCATATCAGTCAAATGAGTTCCTGCTCTTGATTCTCACAGCCAGCAATTAGGAACATTCTTCAGCCAATCAACGATGGCCGAGGCCAGACCGCACCGGTCCACTGAATATCTTTCTGTCGTGTGCGCTGTGCATTTACATCCTGACTGTGTGTGGACCTGGGCTGGGCGTTTAATCCGTGTTCAGGAACCAACTGGAGACTAAACATTATTTCCCCTTAGATCACAAGGCTTTGCCTCCTTTCAGCTCCCAGAACGCAGCGTATGGATCCATACTTCTGCGTATGTGCCCTCGCGGACACGGATGGTATGAATTAGCCTTTGTATCGTCCGGCGGCTCGCGATATGAGTTTAATCTGCGTGACCACTACTGGACTGAATGTGGATTTTCTATTCAAAGTGTCCTCAAAGAAGAGCAGCCAGGCTGAACATCAAGGGGAATAGATGCAGGCCTACAACATCACACACTGAACTCACAGCCAACACAGTCGTGGAAGGCGGAAATATGGACCCATACGCTACTGTCTGAGAACTGAGGGGAGACAAAGCCGTGTGATCTAAGGGAAAGATACGGTTTAGCCTACAGCGTATTCCTGAATGTAACATGGATTAAACACTCGATGGGACCCAGCTCTACACAGTGTAACCAAGTGAACGATAGAACAATCATTAATGGACTGGTGTGGTCTGACTTTGGCTATTCTTGATTGGGTGAAGAAGGTCCAGTATGACCGGCTGCAAGAATCAAAGGGAGGAGCTTATTTGGCTCCTCCCTTATTGGAGGACATTTAACAATTTAACACGTAAATATCCCGTCCAAAATGGCGTCTTTTCGTCATTGAAGAGTTGAGGAAAAGCGGCGTAAAAGCATTTTATCATGAGAAGGTCATGTAAAATGCAATGATATGAAAGCTTAATCATCAAATTATATGTGGATTGAAGTCAATACATGTGTAACATCTGGCATACACACACACACACACACACGCACACACACACACACACACACACACACACACACGCACACCTTAGCGGTTCCCAGGATGTTCCACAACCCTGTTAGAACCACAACAGCCAGATGTAACCTCTACTGTTGCGTGTTGCTCCCTCTACCCTCCACTCTGTTCCCTGTGCACACGTGTGTTCATCTTTATGTTCACAGGAATGGCAGACCCTGTCATCTCCAGTAAGAGCTACCATTTACACACACAGCTTTGTCAGAAAATGACAAATGTGTCAAAAGGCCAACATATACAATGATCAAATATGACATTCTGAATCTATTTTGAAAGATTTATATATATATATATATATATATTTATTATTTATAGTATTGCCCTAAAGACGAGCATGGCCTGTCTGTGATGCAGTATTTGTCAGCGTGTATCGTGCAGCCATGCCCCTCTGTGTGGACCAGCATGTAGATACCATGTAAACCTCTGAGGGGAGTCGGAACACTTTTCATCTTCCTGTCCCTGTTTATGTATGACTGACCCACTGCCCAAATGGATCACACACACACACACACACACGCACACACGCACGCACGCACGCACGCACGCACGCATGCACACGCACACGCACATGCACACACACACACACCTTGTCTTTGTGTATCACCTATGGTGTGTGTGAAATGACGAACATGTGCTGGGTCCAGATAAGGCAGAAGTTATCAAGCTCCTACTGAGTCCTCCCGTTAAGCACTCATCTTTCATAAACACATCATCCATTTCCATAAACTGCAGCTTCGGTGGCTGGTTTATCGCTGAAGGGAGGGTGGGGTGAAGGGAAACTGAAAACACTTTTTTTCTTCATCGCTACACATGTCCAGTCATACATTGGAGAGATATGACTGACTGTGTAAAACATGTTTCAGAATCAGATTGGGATGCCTTTAATAATCCCCGGGGGTGGGCTGGGATTATGATTTTTTTCACAGTGGCTACATACAAAATGACTGTACCTAAGCAGCCAATAGCAACCTAGTACCATGATTAATTGATCCCGTTTTATTTCATTAGTTAATATATATGATTTTTGATTGATGAGTGGATAGCATCCGGGAAGATTAGACTGCTCAAGCTGATTTATTATATATTATTATGTGTTGCCGGGTGATAAGTGGGTAATAATTGAGTACTATAATAGTAATCTGCATTCCTTTGATGATACCTCAGATTACATTCTCCAGTATACAGTGGATCATTAGTGTGTGTGACGTGTAATTGCAGCTTTTAAACATTATTCCAAACTGTCCACAACAGTCGATGTGTGCGGCTCTGTCACTTTGTGTGTGCATGTTTGTTGTGTGTGTGTGTGTGTGTGTGTGTGTGTGTGTGCATGTGTCTGTGCGTGTGTGTGCACGTGTCTGCATTCCCATGGTCTTTGTGCCGTGCAAGGGATAGTGACACACACACACACACACACACACACACACACACACACACACACACACACACACACCACCAACAACAACAACAACAACAGATGCACATGCACATTAAAAAACAGACAGTCACGCACAAACCAACAAGCACATGCATGCTGACCCAGCCAAAGTCCCGTACCACAGGACTTAGTGGAAAGACGACTGAGCCACCGTCATCTCAATGGGGACACGGGGGAAATGCAGACACTGAGTGACTACAAGTCATTAGGAAAACCAATATGCTGCCGAAAAATTGCATTATCATTCTAGCATGATGAATGCCTCCTATTTGTTTTCTATGGAACAATATAGTCCTGTGACAACGTGCTATTTTTGCCGTTAATAAATAAATGAAGAAAGAAAGAGCATGTGAATAAAAGGAATGTGTGTAACCCTAACACTCAGCACTACACAATATCATATTCAAATTTCAGATTTTATGTTTCATCCTTTCAGGTTGTCGACGAACAATGGCAGTTCGGGCAAAGGAACCGGAACGTTCGTTAAGAGTGTGATTGAATGAGAGGCAGAACCATTTCACCTCTGACCTTTCGCTGTGGCATTTGAGGTTCATCTGAAAATTGGTCGGGGTTCAGTGGCTGATCGATACTCGCTAATATCACCACTCCCATCCCTCGAATATCAATTAAATTAACGTTGAAAGACCTTTTAAGGTAGCTGCATTTATAGAGAAGCAAGATAACGTATACGTACAGCGATAATGTTGTGAAGCCTATAATAAAATGTAAAATATGTAAACATAGATGTATGTATATATATATATATATATATATATATATATATATATATATATATATATATATATATATATATATATATATATATATATATATATACATATATATATATATATATATACACACTGTGGAACCAGGCAGTGACTAGA
The DNA here is from genome assembly GCA_036785325.1 of Urophycis tenuis. Classification (NCBI taxonomy): domain Eukaryota; kingdom Metazoa; phylum Chordata; class Actinopteri; order Gadiformes; family Phycidae; genus Urophycis; species Urophycis tenuis. The sequence goes on from JAXIVH010000112.1 coordinate 21,580, forward strand.
GCAGGTAGACCATTAAGGGCTGAGCTAGCCTCTTTAAACCTGGGGAGATGCTATATTAACACATTAAAGACCTGGTTCATTGATTTACCTTTTTTATGCTGAGGCTTAAAAGAGCTCTTTGATCCCTGCTGTTATGTGTGCTATTGATGTATTTTTATTGCTAGCTATATCATGGTTAAATGTTCCTTTTGCCTCAACAAAAGACTTGTTTTACACTCTGCTTATCCCTTTGGGGAAATTAAAATGTCATAGCATTGTACACCACATAACACAATATTTTATTAACCAAACTATGGCTGGAGCATAAATCAAAGGGGAAAAATAAAATGGAACAATTACTATAGGACACAGGAAAATTATTAGACAACGCACATATTTTTAAGCATTTTTCTATGTAATGCTGACTCAGCTCTATGCTTATACCCTTTTGTTGAACTATCTATCACCTTGAAACATATCGAACTGTAAACACCATTATGTTGGTCTTAATAGCAAACAGAAAGGGGCTCCAAAGGGTTTGGGTTTGTGGGCTTTTTCTAGTTTTTATAATTTTGTATTTACATTTATTGTATCAAAGTCACACATATACATTTGTAATTGCATGTGCTATCTTGCATTTATTAAAATTATATATGAGCTCATTGATGTTTTGAAGCCATGCATGAAACTGACTTCGGCATGACCTTTTGTTCTGACCTTATGATAATTGTATAGGTTTGAGTTATTGCAAATGTTCCCCAGTTAAAGGAATAACTGTTTAGTCAAACACATTAAGCCAGTAGGTAGATACAACTAGTATGTCTAGTAGTCCATGGCTAATTAGAAGCACAAGCCACCATTTTGTAATGCTATTTTTTCATTAATTTTCAGTCTCATACATTTTGCTGTGACAATCTCCAATCAATTTTCTCATCTGGGATTGAAATACATATTATTTAATCATATTGTATGTGAAACACAAACAAATTCATATTAAGATGATGTTTCATAGAATGCATCATATTCTGCAGAGGTAATAGCTGCAATATGACCCATTATGATACGTCATTATGTCTAATCAACAGAGAAACAACTGCTATATCTTGTCCTCACTCCCAGTGCACCTCTCTTCCCCCGAGAGAGAGACCTGGAGAGACATGGACAGAGATAGAGGGATTCTGCAGCTGCCTTTCACAGCTCCAGGCCAGGCTGTGTAAGTTGAGGTATTTTTACCATTCAGACCTGAAACCTTCCTCCGGTGTTGTTCGTTGGAGACAGGTAGTGAATTCATAAGGGGGTTGACATTTTATCTGAAGTATGGACACTTCATTGTGATTTAGAAAGATTAGATGTCTCATGAGACACAAAAGGTTACAACTTTGAATACTAACTAAGACTTGCTCATACAAAAACAAAAAAAAAGCACACATGAGATAGACAGATATTAAATAATGACATCCATTGAATACATTTTTTATTTAGAGTGTAGCAACACGAGGATAATAAGAACAATATAGATAAATAGTAGAAGTAATGTACCATATAAAAGTGTCCCCTTTAATGAAGCGGGCCCAAGTTTTCTGTTTCAGTGACCTTTGACCTTTTGACCTTTAGATAAAGAGCAGTAAACCAGCGATGTGTGAGACCTGTTTGACTCACAGCCTGCACTTGCATGAGATTCAAAATGGATCTCAAGAAATTCTAGCATGTGTTTGAAGTGGATATTAGGTAACATATGCAATCATAAATATAGATTCCAATTATTCCAATTATTTAGAGTCAATCTTTGAATATGGCGCAGCTATTTTAAATCAATCAGAACATAATCTTCACCAGGTGTATGGATTATTCCTGCGTGTCAGTGCTTCGTATTAGTTAAATGTGGCGCGAATATAAATTGCCACTCAGGGATTTGCGTCAGATACGTGCATTCATTTGACGTCAATATCAAACATGCAGCCTGAGATGACTCAAAGAGAGTCGTTAAGGTACAACATGAAATGCCACCATCACATTGACTCCTCTGAACATAAAATATGACATGGAGTCGACCGTGTTTGACTCAGACAACCTTGGTGACTGAGCCCAAGTGGATCCAGACATCCTTCTCCCTTTGAGATGCGACCCTTTCATATCCTGGGTATGGATTTTGAATGCATGTAACATGTGTGTGCACACATCTGTGTGTGTGTGTGTGTGTGTGTGTGTAGGTGTGTATGTCTGTGAGTGTGTGTGTGTTGTGTGTGTGTGTGTGTGTGTGTGTGTGTGTGCGTGTGTGTGTGTGTGTGTACGTGCGTGCGTGCGTGCGTGCGTGCGTGCGTGCCCGTGTGTGTGTGTGTGTGTGTGTGTGTGTGTGTGTTTGTTTGTGTGTGTGTGTGTGTGTGTTTGTGTACGTGCGTGCGTGCGTGCGTGCGTGCGTGCGTGTGTGTGTGTGTGTGTGTGTAGGTGTGTATGTCTGTAAGTGTGTGCACGTGTGTGTGTGTGTGTGTGTGTGCGTGCGTGCGTGCGTGCGTGCGTGCGTGCGTGTGTGCGTGCGTGCGTGAGTGCGTGCGTGTGTGTGTGCGTGTGTGTGTGTGTGTGTAAATGTCAGCCTGTCAGTGCAGCCACGTCGGTGAGTGCAGGTGTGTTGTGATGGACAGGTGTGACATTTAACTTTAGTTTTTTAGACCAGAAACCCATCCATCTCTGTCACAGACATATACATAGGGATATCAACACACACACACACACACACACACACAACCACACCTATACACAGCTTAAAGTCGCAAACACACACTTACCGACGCAAATCACATGTAAGCCTTCCATTAATTGTTCATCACCACTTGCTATGCTAAGGCTAGCTCTGTGTTTAACTTGGTTTTGCTGATTCCCAACACCGCGGTGATGAGTGTCTGCGCTGACAGACGACACCACAGACCACTGCCTTCACTCCAGAACCAAATTATATGAGCCTCCGTTAGATGGCGAGGATTCGTGAAACCTTTCGAAAAAAATACACAGCTCCAGCGTGGCAATCAAACACACCGCGGCATCCCAGCAGTGACATCACCATCAGAGGAGTGTCTGCCTTCACACTGCAGACCAACTCTCCCAGCTGAAAGGAGCCCCTTTTCCCCCCAAAGCAGCTCTGCACACCAAGCGGGTCCAATATGGGAAATTACCCTGTTGTCCCCACTTGACCAATTTATGTAATGTTTTTGTTTATTGTAACGGAAATAAGTCTTTTATAATCACATAATCACAGTGGGGCGGCTCGGTCCCTCAGCATCACAGTATAACTTGTCGTGTGATAAGGGTGGGATGACAGGACAGGGAGAAGGCCTGGTGTGTTGTGTTGTGTGTTGTGTGCTGTGTTGTGTGTTGTGTTATGTGTTGTGTGTTGTGTGCTGTGTGTTGCGTGTTGTGTTGTGTTGTGTTGTATGTTGTGTGTTGTGTTGTGTTGTGTGTTGTGTTGGTGTGTTGTGTGTTGTGTGTTGTGTTGTGTGTTGTGTGTTGTGTTGTGTGCTGTGTGTTGTGTTGTGTTGTGTGTTGTGTTGTGTGTTGTGTGTTGTGTGTTGTGTTGTGTTGTGTTGTGTGTTGTGTGTTGTGTGTTGTGTGTTGTGTGTTGTGTTGTATTGTGTGTTGTGTTCCCTCCACGGTGTGCATGCCAAAGCCTCTGTTTGGAAGCGGGACAGTCCTTTGTGGGGAACGGCGATGTGGGGTTGTGGTCTTGATGGCTTTGGAACGCGGCCGCTAAGACGCGCTAAGCTACCACTGTGGTCTCAGCGACAAGCCTGACGGAAGCATAATGGGCATTAGACGGGGGATTTTACCCAAATCTGGCCTGTACAGACAAACTGGAGGCCAGCTCTATGGGAAGTGCTGTGAGCTGCTGCTGGTGGTGGAGGTGGAGGCGGTGGAGGTGGTGGTGGAGGTGGTGGTGGAGGTGGAGGCGGTGGAGGTGGCGGCGGTGGTGGAGGCGGTGGAGGTGTAGGCGGTGGTGGTGTAGGTGGTGGAGGTGGTGGTGGTGTAGTTGGTGGAGGCAGTGGAGGTGGAGGTGGTGGATGTGGATGTGGTCGGGGCAGCGGGGGGGGGGCGGCAGTAGCTCAGTAGGTAGAGCGGGTGGACAGAGCGGTCGTCCACTATCCGTAGGGTCGGCGGTTCGATCCCCTCCACCAACTGTCTGCATGTTGAACCCTCACAAAAATGTACAGATTGTAAGTCGCTTTGGACAAAAGCGTCTGCTAAATGCCCCCTTTACCCTCTACCCTTTATGTGGTGGTGGTGGAGGTGGTGGTGGTGATTGTGGTGGTGGTGGTGGTGGTGGAGGCGGTGATGGTGGTGGTGGAGGCGGAGATGGTGGTGGTTGAGGTGATGGTGGTGGAGGTGGAGGCGGCGGTGGAGGTGGCGGTGCTGGTGGTGGTGGAGGTGGTGATGGTGGTGGAGGTGGTGGTGGTGGTGGAGGTGGTGGTGGAGGCGGTGGTGGTGGTGGTGGTGGGCACACATGTTTTTGCACGGGTGCAGGATGGAGTCAAACTTCACACAAAATCTCACGTTGCAGAAAACCTTGATTGAAAATATGAATTTTTGTCACTATACATTGTCTTGTCTTTCTTTATATATTCATGGAGAATGAATGAGCATTTGTATGTGATTATGTGTGTGTGTGTGTGTGTGTGTGTGTGTGTGTGTGTGTGTGTGTGTGTGTGTGTGTGTGGGCAAGTTAGTGCCACATTTTCTGCGACAGATAAAATTAATGATCTTAATTTCTGAGCATTTTTCAATGAGAGCTATCAAGACCTCATTATTTTTTCTTTGGTTTTTCGCTGTATGAGCAGGAACATACTGTATATCATACACATCATGGTTTTAATTGACTTTATCTGCAAAAGTCACAGAAATTAAACTCCTGAGGCAAATTCATTAAAGGGGACAATTGTATATGATGACATTTATCCATTTTGTCCATATGTGTTGCTCCTGCCCTAGAGATGACATAATAATCCAGTCCAGAGGAAGGACTTTTTTAACATTCTGTCTAATTTCAAACACTCACTCATACTCGCTGATTATGTCTCATGAGGGACATGTAATCATTGTAAATCACAGACATGCTCTCTCTCTCTCTCTCTCTCTCTCTCTCTCTCTCTCTCTCTCTCTCTCTCTCTCTCTCTCTCTCTCTCTCTCTCTCTCTCTAACACCCACACTATCCCCCACAATTGGGAGACAAAGACAGTGAGTGTGTGGGAGTCAGTCAATTTAAAGCACTCTTTCCCAAAATGTGGAGACTTTCCAGAGACAGATCTTTAAATGGCCCACCACCCCCTCACACTCGCCTGCTGGTTCCCATCATGGACGTTGTGTAGCATCATCAGTGCGGACCTGATTGGGGCCGTATGTACGTACCTGCGGGTTCACCCACTGGCTCCACAAAACGCCACCGCCGTCTCTCCCTCTCACTGCTACTACACTACAACCATAATCACATTACCATGATGTGAATGAGCAACGTGCTGAAGTTCTCCAGCAGGTTTACACCAGAGTGAATTTAATTCCCTGTGTGTGTGTGTGTGTGTGTGTGTGTGTTTGTTTGTGTGAACCTGTGATGCCTATGGGCACCATTCTGACAACGCTGGCTGGTTAAATATTACATAATAACAACAACAACAACAAAAACAACAACAACAACAACAACAACAACAACAACAACCACAGTGATTTGTTGTATCGTATAACAACACAGGATCTGGCATGGATTTAATCTTGCCTTGCTTCTCTCTCTCTCTCTCTCTCTCTCTCTCTCTCTCTCTCTCTCTCTCTCTGTCTCTCTCTGTCTGTCTTTAGTTGTCATCTTTAAAAGTTTGCCAAATCAAACTAGGGAAAAAAAAGTGACCCAAATTGTGGTCACACAACTCTGAAAGTCAATTGCAAATGGTGTAACATTGAATGCATCAAGTCACAATGAATCAAATTGACAGTCCTTTATTCCATTTTCTGCGTCTGCTGGTTTGCGGTGGACAGAAATGTGGGGCAATTACTGTCTATTAAAAAGCTCAAAGCTGATTTCACCGTTGAAGTGGACTGAATAAGACCCAACAGCAAAAGAGCCTTCATTGCCAACTCTGTATGAGTACTTTCAGTGGAAGAGACACGAAGGTTACTGAGCCAACAATATGTCGCGACAATATCATTACGTATCATAAAAACGTATTTCACACACATTTTGCACGTTTTAGTCCATGCTATGAAATGTCGTCGACATATAAAACTAGACTGTGGAGAGGAACCTGAGGAGGAGACGTCCTCACCTGAGCTGATGGCTGGCAGCTACAGTGTCCTGGAGGTCCACAGGGCTGTGTGGAGCACCCTGAAGGATGGCCAGGGAGACCAGGGACTTGTGCATTCATTTTACAGCCTCAATGCTTTGAGTCAATGGCCACTCTTAATTAACGAAAGCTTTCACAGCAGAAAGAGCTCCACCACTGTTGGCGAGGGGACTCATTTCAGCCCATTACTAATGGTTTGACATTCACCAGTTCACACTTTATCCCTGATGATTTGTCAACGGTGTCCAAAGATGTGCAAGGAGGAGAAACTGCTTTCTTTATTATTTTTATTTATTTATTTGTGTTGCTTGCTTTTTCTCCATATTCGCCACAGGCCTTTCTGCGTCTTGCAGCTCCTCAGCCGTGGCCCACACACTGCTGCCATCCCCGTCTCTCCTCCACACTGAGACACCTTCAGCTCAGAACCTCACCAGCACGGCTGAGGCTGGAGGTCTCTGCTCCTCATGCTGATGGGTTTCACAGCTTTAGTCAGAATGTGTAAGGCCAGTTTGGAATTCAAAGTGTGTTATCAAAAATGTAGATATGTTAAAATAGCCTGAACTGGACTTGTTCCTGTTAAAAACAAATCAAATAATGTGTCTTACTTCTCCGGCAGGGACTGGAGGTCCTTCAGCATTTAGTGTGAGGATTTACTCTCTGTTTCTCTGAGGTGCCTCTACCGCAGTTATGTCCTCCATGAGGTCTGAAGTCATTGTTTTTGTTTAGAGAAATGTTGTTGCTGAGTGTCCTTCGTTCAGTCATCTGTGTTTGGCTGAGATTCAGTGGGGGAGAAAGGAAGGACGTTGGTCATTGACACTTTGGACCAAAGTAGGAATGCAAGGTCTCACGGTGGACTTCATGAACAGAATAACTTCTCCAAGGCAAACGAGACTAATTCTACCTCTTCATTTAACTTCTCCATTCATTCTGAGGAGGGCTTTGTCAACAGGTTTGGTAATTCTATGGAGTCCAAAGTAAACACACCTTTAAATTCCTGTTAGCTTGATAATGATGAATATAATTAGATGTGTTATCAATGGATAAATAGGACTTACTGACAAAGTGTTCCATTAGTATCCTGCAAATGAATCAATCTGGCATTTCGTAAATGCTGTTTACATCCTGTGTAATTTTGTTATTGGAAATGAATGTATCTGTATTATGTTTTACACTCAGTACAATAATTCTTATGCAAATTAGAACATTTTAACATTCTTACCAAGAGATTTGATACATGTCGTGTCCAGGCCATCAACAACAATAGAATAATTACAATTATTGAATTGGTCTGTGGTCTATTTGACCAGAGATGGTGTATTGTCTGCAGTTTACTCCCTTCGCCGTCTGACACTTTTCTTTGCCTGCTCTAGCAGCCATTTGCTCCTGTCCTCATAGCTTATTTAGCATCCTATTCTCAACAATAGCACCGTCGAAGCTTTCTCCAATGACAGTAATAGTAATTGTGTTGTACATCTTTTATTCATCCTGAAGTCTGTTCATATGTATGAGTCTGAGGAAACACCTGTGGAGGAACGGATCTCCTCACAGACAAAGTAAGTGTCTGCTTGTTACTGGACTGTAGCTGCATCCTGCTGTTCAGTCCATGATCACTGGTACTTTAAGAATTATCAGCACAAAACAACACAATGTGTTTGCTCGCTGGGTTTCAGGGCCCAGGGAACAACTGAAAAAACTAAAATATTGCAGTAATGTCACTTTTTCATCATTCATCATCTTAAAAGCACTCTGAGGCCAATCAGGTATTCAGCAGTCAGAGCAAACTACTCATTTACAAATGAAAGTATGTATCTATCTTTTAATCAACCTTGATTATAATATGAATTGATATGACAACTTTAAATATCTGTGACATTTGTGTTAATGTGTTGATAAAATACAACTGGGCACTATGCATCATCAGCCTCCATGATCTAACTTATATTCCACATGTTGACCTAAAGGCAGCATTAGTCACTGGATGGCCGTAATCCCTTTAAACCACAAATGAAGTATTAACAAGGGCCTCTTGATGTCTTCCTTTAATACAATAAACAACAAATGTTCATCTGATTAACCTTTTTTACCAGATTTCTTTGTCACAGATGGGTTTAATTAGCCAAAAATAAATACATTCCTTACTACCCTCCTATAGAAAGGTTTACCGTCAAAATGTGTTCTATATTTTTGTGAGTGCACAATTGATCTGTCAAAACCTAACGACGGATTCATAAACAATGAATGTTATATGTATGTAACCTAGTTGAAAATAAGGGTTCTGGTTATTGGTAGGAATACATAGTACTATTAATACTATTTTGGTTGCATAAGTTATTGTTTTCCATATTTGGTTGTAGTTGTGTAATGTTGCATATAAATGTTATTTGTGATTTATATATAATACACGTGATTTAAATAATCATACATTATGTTACCTTATCCTTTTTGTATACTTACCTGTACTATAGCCATCCAGCCATCAGGGGGCGAAATGACATGTTTGCGGGTCGATGTGGGATAAGGGGAGAGAGAGAGAGAGAAGGCTTTGGAACTCGGAGTTGGTGAGAGGAACACGAGGTTACATACGCGTAGCACACGTTTATATTTCCAAGTTATTTTCTTGTAGTAAAAAGTTGATGACATATCAGCTATATGAGCTGCAAGTGTGACTGGTGCACGTCAACGTAACTTCCAGCACGGACTTTACTATCAGCGTCACCAGCCACGGTAACTAAGTGTGTCCGCTAGTTAGCCCAGCTAGCAGAGCCGCAGTAGCAGTTGGCTAACGCAGTCAACGAAGCAACTGAAGTCGCCGAGGGTCGCCGGCCAGATAGCGGGTGCAGCCACGTGGGTTTGCTGACCTTCCTCTGGCTAAGAGGAACCGAGAAGCAAGCCTGTGAGGAGCGCCTGTTTTTTGTTTTCCACCCATGGACTTCGCGGACGGTCATTGCCATTCTACTGGACGTGCGTGAGTACAGTGGGGGTTTTAGCTCGGAGGAGCGAAGAGGATTCCTTTCTTCAAACAGGCCTGCAACGGGGGGTTTTGAGAGAACTCTTTTCTTTGGGGTTTATTTATATTATGCCGGCTTAGTTAAGTTATGAATATGTGAAACTAATGTGCACACGTGTATTTGTCAATCGTCTATTGGTTTAAGCGGGGTGATATTGAACGTGGTTTGTTTGTATTACCATTGTTTTGTGAACACTAAGTATATATTATTTGATCCATCTGATAAGTGATTCATAGTGTCTTATATTTTATATTGAAATCATTATATTTTTTATATTATTATATTTAAAAATAAGTAAACATTTGAATACTTACCTTTTCGTTTGTCTGCTTACTGTAACGGGGATGTTCTGATATTGTGCATATTGAAGGGTAATTAAGGGTACTGTTATTATGTATACATTTATATAGGGAATCTAAACTAATATTGAAGTTAATAGTTGGGTTAAAGAACCTAGGGCCCTGCCCTCTATATTATTGGGGTAAAAGGGGCTACATGTATTATTCAAATGGCATTATGAAAGGTTAGTAATGTTGTGATATATTTGACTGATTGCAAAACCTTGCAGGATTTTAGTCAAAGCCCATATCTCATTGCAAATCTTTTTTTACAGCAGTTCGATTATTATGGCAAGTTAAAATGACCATAAACTGCAATGCGTCTGCAACCTGTGCTTTAGCTATTGGCTGGAAAAGTTGCAGAGTAGCTCGAAAAGAGGCTTGGTTTGGAATGTGTGCAAGTACCCTTTAATCACTCTTCAAATTAAAATCTGAGGTGTTAATAGGATTTGTTAATTTTCATGCAGGACTGGCTACTTTAATGCATTAATGGCATGTGTGTGTGTGTGTGTGTGTGTGTGTGTGTGTGTGTGTGTGTGTGTGTGTGTTGTGATTGTGTTTCTGTCCTTTTCAATCCTAGCTCATTAATGTTTGACAACCATGTCTCCATGCATGGATGGTGGTTACGACTTAATCTAAATCATAAAGCAATCAGATAGTCTGCTGAGATAAAAGGACAATACCTACATTTTACTAAACATGATGCCACTAGCAATTCACAACTGCTACTGTTATGACATGTGAATCCTATTACTAAAGCTAAACGTGCATGCTATCTTATTCGACAGCCCGAAGGGACCTTTATTCGATATATACTCCATTAAAAAAATGGTGCAATTGTTTCAACCTCATTGTCAACATTGATGTTATCAATGAGGTTCTGATAATGACAGTTCTTCCAATACTAAATCATATTTAACATATGATAACCTGAGAGTGAGTATCATCTAGCAGAATACTTGGATTTATGACGTGTCATCCTTACCAATATAAACAAACAAGGCAACGCAAAGAAAGGAAGGTCAAATGTCTCCATTGAGTCAATCTAAAGCCCAATTTAGCTGAAAAGACAAACACTACGGCCACTACTGTCTCTTTGTTGGCTTTTCTATCAGGCTAAAAGCTGCCACAGCTACATGGCCACATGGTTAGCTAATGTACACCCAGTGGGCTTCTTGACCAATCCTCCTCTTGATCACCGCAGCATATAGGTGGTGACCAGATGGTGCTGGGGATATTTGTTGTAGTAAATCACTCACAGTTATCGTGATACACGCTCTCCGCCACGTCTAAATTACTCTCGATATCGTTTGAGCCAAATTGTGCCTATTGTCTGGGGATGCCTGTACCATATTGCACAGATCATTTATAGGAGTCATTGCATTCTTCCTGTACATTAATGGGCTTTTAGACCTTGTGTCTGTGATGTACAGGTATATTGTTTAATGCTTAGAGCTCAATCATTGTAGGGCATAACATCCTCTCAAATGGAGGATTTATGGTGGAAATCCAATTACAGCCATTTTCGCTCATGTCCCGCTTTTGACTAAAAGTAGAATACTTTTTTTTCTGCTAAGTTCCCTATGCTTAAGGATCATACTGTCTGCCATTGCTGGCCCTCAGAGGCTGACTATAGACAGACGGAGGCTTTCTAAGGACAGGATAGAATATACTCCAATCAATAGACCTGCCTAAACGTAATAGCCACATTTTTACATTGACCTCCTGGGCTGGACGAATATAATAATAGCATGTCTGCAGAAGCAGCAGTGGACTAGAAGGTGAACGCACCGAGAGCAGGAGGGAAAGGGACACTAAGTGGGGGAATGGCTGGGAGGACGGGAGGGAACGGAGAGGAGAAGGTAGGAGGAGTGACTGGTGAATTCTCCACTGAGTTCTATAATTACTTCATGCCATTAGTGTGTGAGTGGCTGTCTATAATTAACTATCTATGGGGATTAGGATGGGCGCTGGAAGTCACCCGAAGAGGAGGGAGATGCAGACAGAGAAAAACAGAAAGTGGGAGAGGGCGAGAGAGAGAGAGAGAGAGAGAGAGAGAGAGAGAGAGAGAGAGAGAGAGAGAGAGAGAGAGAGAGAGAGAGAGAGAGAGAGAGAGAGAGAGAGAGAGAGAGAGAGAGAGAGAGAGAGAGAGAGAGAGAGAGAGAGAGAGAGAGAGAGAGAGAGAGAGAGAGAGAGAGAGAGAGAGAGAGAGAGAGAGAGAGAGAGAGAGAGAGAGAGAGACAGAGACAGAGAGAGAGAGAGAGAGAGAGAGGAGAGAGAGAGAGAGAGAGAGACAGAGACAGAGACAGAGACAGAGACAGAGAGAGAGAGAGAGAGAGAGGGGGGTGGGATGGATATAGCGGGGGAGAAGGGATAAAGAGCAACAGGGATGGAGAGGAGGGAGACAACAGGGGGGGAGGATGGGGGAGATAAATCAACAGAGACTCCGCAGATAGAAGCTCCCCCATTAGAGAGCAATACAAACACGCCGGGGAACAGAGACGCTGAAACGCAGCGAGCGAGAGTGAAGACAAAAGCGATAAAGATAGACAGGAAGACGCTCTCTCATTTCCTCCAAGGTAATTAAATGTGATTTAAAAAAAACCCATATCGGTCATCGAGCTGCGGATCACCGTGATGACGGCCTCCATTACAGCTGTACTGTCTGACTGTGATGTTTTGTCTGTCATTTCTGCCACAGGTGATCCTATAAGGGCTGGCGGGGAATGGCCCATGATATGCTCATGAAGAAACTAAAACAAAACACAATTGAAAATACCAAGCAGCCATTAGGAAGTGGTAATGAGAGCAGGCAGAGATGGAGAGAGGTACGGTCAAGTGTCGACTGATATTGAGCGCCCTGTAAATTATATATATATAGCAAGGGCAAATCAATCTAGTATTTTATGACCTGTATACATGTTGTATTCATATTCAGTTATGACTCCAAACTAATAATGTTCTTAGTTTGTTTTATTTTCCCCATCTGAGTTTTCTGAAAACAAAACTGAATAGTTTTTACATTCTGACCAAAAATAACGCACAATATAACACAGAACAACCGCCTGTAAAGGTAGCCACAGTGGTCACGTAGAAACACAGGGGCTACATGGCCGAGTAGGGGACACAGAGTGCATTAGTGTGTGTGTCGAGGTGTGACTACCCTGCTCTACTTGACTAATGAGCTGGTGTTAACTTAGAGGAAGCCAGAGCTCATTCCGGCTTCGCTTGACCCCAATGCTACAGCTAACGTCCAGTGACAGCTACAGAGACGCTGTCTGCTGCCACCTCCCCCATGCTAGTCATTAACTCACTTGAACTTTGTGTGACAAAAAGTCTGGGTTTGGTATATTATATTTATGTTTCGAAACTTATTAAGGTGTGTACGTAGCTAAGCAAGCATACTTATATACATACATACATACATACATACATACATACATACATACTGTACGTACATACATACATACATACATACATACATACATACATACGTTCATACCTACATAAATACATACAGTACATACATACATACATACGTACATACATACATACATACATACATACAGTACATACATACATACATACATACATACATACATACATGCATTCACACACACACATACATACTCACTTACTTATTACATACGTAAGCGCACAAATACACAAGTACGATACATACATACAAACAAACAAGGTGCTGATGTGCATGCATGTTCACACACACACAAACACAGACAGACAGACACACACACACACACACAAAGCGCCTGTCTGCAGCGCGTCCCGGCTGGGCGACTGGGGGCCTCTCCTCAGGTGTGGCACCAGGTACTCCACCTTTAATGGCTCCCCGTGGCGGGCCCAGGCTGGCCGCCCCGCCCGCGGCCAGCGGCGGTATTAAGGTCACGCGGGAGGAAATGTCAGCGCAATGAAAGTGGAAAAAACAAATAATAATAAAGGACGAGTCATGGAAGAAGGGCGGAACAAGGTGATCCCTGCCAGACAAGGTCAGCCGACACCCGGAGGGGAGCAGAGGAATACAGCAGTGAGACGCTGGGGGGCCTGGCAGGTCCAGACAGACAGGCCGGGGCCGACGGGTCGACAAACAGACAGACAGACAGACGGGCGGATGGACAGACAGACAGAAGGACAGACAGACAGACGGACGCAGGACGGATGGACAGGCACGCAGACAGACAGCTGTAGAGATGGAGAGGGCAAGACGTAGCGTGAGGTGTATTGGACAGATGGGATCGGTCACTCTTCCTCTGCTGATGAGCCGTGTCAGAAAGTTTCCTGTATGGATCTCCCCTGTCTTCATATACCATGAAATACTGACGGGGCTCTCAGGAAGCACAGGGCATGGCAAAACTGTTGAATATATAAATATACATACATATACATACATATATATATATATATATATATATATATATATATATATATATATATATATATATTATGGCATGCCGTTCAGGAAATTAATCTTTGAATATATTGAATGAAACTTTGAATATATGGAGTGAACCTTTGAATATATTGAATGAAACTTTGAATATATGGAGTGAACCTTGAATATATGGAATGAAACCTGAATATATGGAGTGAACCTTGAATATATGGAATGAAACTTGAATATATGGAGTGAACCTTTGAATATATTGAATGAAACTTTGAATATATGGAGTGAACCTTGAATATATTGAATGAAGCTTGAACATATGGAGTGAACCTTGAATATATTGAATGAAGCTTGAATATATGGAGTGAACCTTTGAATATATTGAATGAAACTTTGAATATATGGACTGAACCTTTGAATATATTGAATGAAACTTTGAATATATGGAGTGAACCTTTGAATATATTGAATGAAACTTTGAATATATTGAATGAACCTTTGAATATATTGAATGAAACTTGACTGACGTCAGACTTCACGGCAGTGCCTGCAGCCATCTTGTGTAACTTGTGGATGCTGCAGCTAAAACTGCGTGACCGCTCGCAATTTCGTTGCAGCAATTTTCAGCAATGAGGACATGATAAACACACTGGCGAATGCGTAAATCCTCCCGATACCCCTGCCCAATTGCCCGTTCTTCTGACGAAGAAATTCGCTCCCTTTTTAACCGTGGCAGACCAACTACAATGGGCCAGGCAGCTGTGTATTGGGCCAAACTGAGCATGCATTCAACCTCACAGGAGTACCCCACAACAGCCCATATGTACAATCTCCGCCCGTACACAAGAATGGTTAGCTTGATATAGTTTTCAGGTGATTTAATTAAGGTAAAACTCAGTGAATGGCAGTGCATATTGGCTCTGCGCTGTGACGCGGCACTTCTCCGGGACTGGAGAAGCTGCTGCGGCTACACGGATTTCGTGAACTTAAGGAGAAGCTCTTCTTCATATGTTGTTCAGATACAATACGAATCACCCACATTCATAGACCAATGCAGGCTGAATATTTATTTGAGTATTAAACGTATTTGATGATCGGCAACACATTGTCAGCTTTGGGCACGTTACTCACACAGCGGACTGCGGACGGACAGTCAAATGCATAATGATCATGCCTTACGGAGATAATTACTATGGAATTAAAAAATAATAATATTGCTGCTGTATTAATCACTGTAACATGTAAGATTCATAAAATATATTCAACGTTTCATTCAGTATATTCAACGTTTCGGCAAATCTCATTATGCATTTGTCTTTCCGTCCGCAGTAAGCAAAGTGACCAAAGCATGCACTGCATCAACACTGGTGTTGATGCAGTGCATGCTTTGGTCAAAATCAAGTTTGCCACAAGTAAAACAAGAAAGCATGTACACCCATACTTTCCCTAATCCATAATGCATACATCCAGTCGTGTCAGTCAGAACCTGGGCAGAAGGCTCCATCAGTGAGATAAGATTGCATTGTGGGCTGAGTGGGTGACCAGTAACATCTATTCCATTTAATGAACTCCAGTATGTGTATAGAAAAATGTGCAACAGTCAAAACAAACGTTGACTCAAACATATTACAAATGTTATTTGATTATCGATGTATTTTTATATCTATATATAAATACATAGATGTAAAATCTCTCCAAGATGTCCTCATCATATTCCAATATAATGAATGCCATCTTCCGAACGAAGGAGGTTATCTCTCCGAGCAGGCAGGTGTTGACACCAAAGCTTATTTTTGGCTTTATGCAAATGCCAATGTATATATATATATATATACATTGAATAAAAGTTAATTTGGCTGGAGTGGGTACATTCTGGGAGGAAT
>JAXIVH010000112.1:52500-60000 GCA_036785325.1 Urophycis tenuis
GTGCCAACAAGGCCACATGTACACAGGCAAAGAAACACACAACTGTATCATTAGGAATGTTTAAGTGTACAATACACACACACTATATAGCAGGTGTATACGAGGAGATTGAACTGCTCTTAAAGTCAAACACATTTAGCACCCATGTTACTCAAATACTCCCATTCTCTAACTGTGATCCTAAACTTGTTAGGATCACAGCAACACTTTAAAAGAGTCCATTTTGTGTTTGCATGTCTGTGTAGACTGTAGAGCAGCTGTCTGCATGCTGACTGTTACCAAGCACAGATCAGCACTCGCCTGCAGAATGGGTGGGACATAGCGTGGATCAGAGGAATGTTCTGTGACAAGGGGATGCTTGGGAACTTCCAACAATGCACACAAATGAAAAATGCACGCTTAAAAAGAACAAATTCAACATGGAATGTGGAAATTGAATGAACATGTTGAATAGTGTTCCTCAAAGCTGGCCCTGAAATTAATTTGAACGAGTACAGTGTAAAAATAGAAAGGCACATCATTGTGTATGTTTGCTGCTAAATCAATTCAGCTTGGAAGCAATGGCCGGGTGTGTACCCTGGGGATATATGTTGTTTACTCCTTGCATGTGTTGTCAAATAAATATGAGGTGCACACTGCATACACTGAGTGGGAATTTGGATGTGCATACACTTGCCTCATGTTTTCTAATATTACATTTTGATGTGCATTTATGTATAATAGTTGTGTTCATTTACATTTTCTGTATTATTTTTGTATTCACTGTTTTCACGTCAAACGACAGGAATAACTGTGCCATCAATAATTATTCATAATATTTACTCTAGCAATGATACCAGCAAGTACTCTCACAATTTGAGCAAATCCAAAAAGATTACATTTTGCCTTCTAACTAAAAGTTTAGTAAGATTCAAATGAGTCTGAGATTCAAATGAGAATCTCAGAGGCACACAAGCCACTTTCTGTGTCAGCCTCTTGACACAGAAAGTGACTTGTTCACAGCTTTCACTGGAGCTCACTTTGGGCTCATGCTGACTGCTACTTCACTTACTGGAATTCAGGAACATAAATCATGTACTTTTACTGAGATATACTCAAAACATACTCAGCTAAAACAAATACAACATTAAAAAATTTACATTTCCTAATTTCCCATCTATGTATTTACTGTATCTCCAAGAATCCTGAGATATAACGTGTAAATGTGTTTGAAATAAACAGCTGTACAACTTGGTTGTGAGAGATTTATCATGGATCAGTCATTACAACAAAATATGAAATGTATGTTCGCTCAAAGTAATAAATACTAATCTACAATTAATCAATTGAAAGCCATATTTATTTAGAGTTTGGAATTAATTTGACAGAATAAACTGCTTACATTAAATCTTGCGAACATGATTGAGAATGACATTTTTGGCCTTTATTGATAAACATAAGATTTGTTTCAGGGGTTTTTAATAAAAGATATACAAGGTATTAAAGGTACGGTGTTATTCATGTGATCCATGCTCTGTTGATGGAGGTAAGAAGATAGTGGATTAATGCTGTTTTTTATCAAACTATTGTAGATGTATGTTATAGGCAGTGTGCGAAATACCCATGAATATTCGGGGGGGTCCCCATCTCCCGATTGTTGCGCAATATCGATCTAAATGTTCTCATGCAGTAGGTCTACAGCATACTTAACGCCTATTATCGCACGGCCCCTATTATTGAATAAAAGATAAAAGAAAGAATAAGGTTCTCATACAAGACAGGTATTTAAGCTATAAGTATGCCAAAAATGGATTCTGTAGGCTACACCTTACTAATCAATATAAAACACTGAAGAACATTTATGTGTCCATTTCAGCATGGAACACTCACCGGCACAACAAAAAAACCTTCAAAGTGGCCGTGTGCGATAATGGGGCTACATTAGTCGACCCCAGTATTATCATAGATAATTTTAACAACGTTCATTTCCGCGGAAAAACGACTCGTTCATTGGAAAGTAAACATAAACGTGATCAAGAAACTGGTATTTTAAGTAGCCGAATATGTTGCGTTCTTCTAAAATTACACTTTGAACATAGAATTTCCACTGAACTTGCGCGATAATAGGCGCAAGTACGCAAACATTACTATATTTCATGGAGGCAAGCCGAGATAATCAGTCTAATAGCCTACATGACAAACACACACACACACTTAACAATTTGCATACGTGCACAGGACTGGCTGGCTCCGCTTGGCAAAAATAGTGCAAAAAATAGTGAATAAATGTTTTTAATTCTGAATAGTGGACATGGTGAGCTTAAACACATTGAACTGATCATTAGTGACAATAAAATATATTTTTTATTTTATTTTCAGCAAAATTTGAGACCCTCCTCAAATTTTGCTTTTGAGTCTTTCAGGGGGTCTCATGGGTTAATCAGGGGGGTCGAGCACCCCCGAGCCCCCCTGTATTTCGCACACTGGTTATAGGGCTGTCCTCACCTAAGAGGCTAGATAGTCAGCTACAAGCAATCCATCCCTACTATTAGTTGACTACCGGTAGTCATGAATCTGTTGATTTATTTTGCCATATTCAAGAAATGTTATGAGGTGTTAAATCTTAACCATAGATATATATTTCAATTCCACATTTTTAATTCTAGATATAATTAAAGATGCAAGAAATATAAAAAAAAAAACTGTCCAAATCTCAAAAAGTAGGTGTCTTTATTGACTTATGTTTATTCCACCAATTTCCACCTAACAAAAGCCAGTTTGAATGTGATACAGTCTCTGTGCGTTACTGCAACATCGGAGCTGGAAATCCATACCAGCGATCTCATCTCTAGTTCCTTGTGTCAGATCACTGTGCATATCTGTTGAACATCCAATATCTTCCCAACTTTCTAGCACTTTCAAACGACATAAGCCGCTATTGAGATGTAGATGCGTGACTCATTTAATACGCCACCATGACTACGCTAAATAAAAAATAAAAAATCACTTCCAGTTTTGATCTTGGGCGTTCCGGGCGGTGGGTCATTACTGTAAATCTTGTGGAACCCAGGGGAACTCCACCTGTCCAGCCAGTAAACTTTCAGGAACAAATCTATTTCAGCTTATACAACAATAAAACCTAGGGAGACGTACAACAATGAAAGCACATGCTTTAACTACGGGACAAACACAAGCCAGTGGGCCACTTGTCGACAATGAAGAGTCAGTCCTAGTATCTTAATTTCAAACCTTTACGCCACTTATTTAATGAATGGAAAAGAAATCCACATATAAATAGATACATGCATTCACAAATGAATAATACATCATGTATTATGCATTCATACCACAAATGAGTATGAATAAATATAATGTTATCATTCAAACTGGTATGAACACCATCACAAGAGGGCCTCGCGGGATACATACCAAGAGCTATTTCTTGCTGACATTAACTCTCAGCAGTTTCATCAAAGCAATTATATCTAGCAATTTCCCGAAAATTGCTTAATAAACACATTCCCTAACTCTGATGAAACATGTACAATAATAAAAATAGGCACAAACATAGATGCTACAAATGAGTGTCAGGCTGATAAGTATTCATGCAAATGCACACACACACACACACACACACACACACACTTTACAGAGCCACACAGTCCATTGACTGCTGCACGGCACTGTGTGTGCGTTGTCTCCCACCTGCTTCGATTGAGTTCAGTTTGGGGGGCCGGTTGTGTGTGTGTGTGTGTGTGTGTGTGTGTGTGTGTGTGTGTGTGTGTGTGTGTGTGTGTGTGTGTGTGTGTGTGTGTGTGTGTGTTGGAAGGGGCGGGGGGGTTACTATGAGCTTCCTGCACAGGTATTAATCTTGCATGCTTGTTTTGCTTCACTCCTGTGGAGGAGAAGGGATTCCTGAAGGCTGCTGGTGTGGTAATAACTTGGCAGAGACCCACTATGAAGATAAACGGCAGAGCCACGGAGTACTGATAGGAGTATAGTGGAATATTTTGGAATGGAATATTAAAAAGCGAAGCACTTTTTTTTCTTCAATATCTGCCGCCTTAGACTGCATCAGGGACAAGGCGTTGTCGTGCAATTTATCCTCATCTTCAAGTCGCTGGGTTATTTAAAACGTGTTACACACCTATTATACAATGCAAAGGATACGTACATTCTATTAGTTGGTCGGCCGCTGAATGCTGGGCATCCTCGCCGAATGGGAACAGCATCCGTTTAAGGGCTGAGTTATTGTTGCACCTGCTCTCAGGTGATGATGTCCCAAGAAATACGTTCTGCATCACCTGTACTGACAGCTGCTGTGTGTGTGTAGTGTGTGTGTGTGTAGTGTGTGTGTAGTGTGTGTGTGTGTGTGTGTGTGTGTGTGTGTGTGTGTGTGTGTGTGGAAAGTGGGTGAAGTTAATGTGCTGGGAGGGCAGCCAGGCGTTCCAGTGTGTGGATGGCATGTGCATGGAAGCAAACAGGTGAAAACAAGATGAGAGGCCGATGACTTTATTATGATTTCAACGGTTTGTCCTTGTGACCGATTGCAGATTACTATAAACTGTGTGTAAAAGACAAGTGCACATAAAATGTTTATGCTTTACTGCATGATTTGAGTGTGTGTGTGTGTGTGTGTGTGTGTGTGTGTGTGAGTGTGTGTGTGTGAGTGTGTGTGTGTGAGTGTGTGTGTGTGTGTGTGTGTGTGTGTGTGTGTGTGTGTGTGTGTGTGCATGTGTGCGTGTGTGCGTGTGTGCGTGTGTGCGCGTGTGTGCGTGTGCGTGTGTGTGTGTGTGTGTGTGTTTGTGTGTGTGTGTGTATGTGTGTTTGTGTGTGTGTGTGTGTGTGTGTGTGTGTGTGTGTGTGTGTGTGTGTGTGTGTGTGTGTACGTGATGTGTTTGCTCACTTCTACAGTGTGTGAAGACGTTGTGCTGAGTGCCAAAGAGAACAGAAGCCTCGGGAAACCAGGGCTCACTGCAGGAGACAGCGATGTTTAATAAACCATTTGGCTGGCATGAACACACACACACACACACACACACACACACAGACACACACACACACACACACACACACACACACACACACACACACACAGACACACACACACACACACACACACACACACACACACACACACACAGACACACACACACACACACACACACACACACACACACACACACACACACACACACACACACACATGCACATACAGACACACATGCACGCACACATACAGTTGCACACACACCTTTTAATATATGATAAAACATTTGGCAGTAGAGAGCCCTGTCCTGCTAGCAGACCAATAGCTGTGATTGGCAAGGGAATCTGTGTATTTGCATTAATGTGTTTGTTTGTGTGCGTATGTGTGTGTGACGTGCACACACATTCAGTGATACACAGAGTACAACAAACAGAGCACGCACGCACACACACACACACACACACACTAGCACACGCACACACACACACTCTCTCTCTCACACACACACACACACATACAAACACAGGTGCGTGCATGTGCATCACAATCCTGGCGGACATTTTGGGGAGAGGAGTTTTGGAGGACTCCTGGCGTATAAACAATGTAGCCTGTGGGTGATCCACACAACATTAGCCTGTAATAGCTAGCTTGCTGTTATGCTTCTAGCCATATGTAGCTAATGTTGCGGGTTGGTTTTGGGCTTGACTTGGCACTATCGACCAACTACTTGACTGCCTGTTTCCCTTTCCCTTACCTCAAAGTAGCTTTGCAGAACCAATGACTGAATGAATTAAACAAGAGTCACCTCAGTGTGTTTAAATTCTCCCTGACAACTTGGTTTGTGAGTCGTATCCATGTGTTTAATGAAGCTAGGGTTTAGCTCTGATGGCTCTCCAAATGATCCGCCAATCAGCACATCATCTATGCCATCGTGGTTATTGTGATGAGACTTTGTTGATGTATTCAGTCATATCAAAATCTATTTCTGGCACAAGAGAGCTGTCCCGGAGCTGTACTTCAAAGTCACTACTTTGTGGATAGGACACTGGGACAAGCAAGGGCAGTCCGGTCCACCTGAGTAGTTTTACAGCTGAGACTGTCCCATGAGGAGCAGTATACATACCATCACATGTATATTGAGCTTCAATCGCAGGCGTCCTTTTACACACCAGCCCGGCAGGCCCAGCGACTGCTTTCCAAGGTGGTTTCAGAAACAAAAGCAAGACAAAAATGAATCTTTGCTTGCACGCTGTTTTACCTGTAAATTGTATCATATCGCAGACACCAGCACACCGTTTCATTTTGTCTTTAACTTTAGACGATGTTGTCCTCTAATTAGCGTCAGTGTCGTAAGACTCTCTTTAGGTCTTAGACAGCTCAGGGGTCCACTCAGGCAATAACAGAAGAATCCCAACATGCTATTGTTGCTATTGTTATTGCAATTGTTTGTTTGAATATGGAGGCTAAAACAAAGACAGTGAACATCACAGTTCAAATAAAACAGACCGACAGACAAATATATTGAGCATTAGGTTAATAACATGACTATTTCATGACTATTAAGAAACAGTGATACACGCAGCCTGTTGATAATATGTTTTTTTAATATGCAGGTCTGGACACTCATTATGAATTCTTTGTTTAACCGAGAATTCTCTTGTGACGATACCGTCTCTTTCAGAGGGTTCTGCCCGAATAAATGGGAAGTCTATTACAGGAGCAGACTCACCATTATCATTTACGGACCAAAAATGATTTCCATGCAGCCTAACCTTGTTGACTTTGAAAGGAAGACTGTGGATAACAAATCCCCATCCATTGGCCTGATCATAGGAGGGCATAACCTCTGGACAAGATGGATATTGCAGTATTCTTGTATTACCAGACAATGCATCCAAGCTCTATGAGTACACATGACACTAGACCTGAGTTCCATTAGAAAACAATTAGGTGTCAGTGTGACAGTGTGATCCATATGTAACACACACACAGCAGTCTTGCCTGTGTTGCAGTTCCATTTTATGTCTGTGTGTGTTTGTGTGCGTTTGTGTGCGTTGATCGGACCGACATGCGAGGCGACACAGAGAGAGTGCAGCTGCAGAGGTGAAGATGGCCAAAGTGACAAAGACAGATAGAGATTTCAAAAGGCTCCTGTTTCTTATCAGCAAAGGTCACTCAAGCAATTACGTGACATATCGATCCATCCCCCTCGGAGGAAAACACTCCGCAAAAGACTGCACGTGTGCATATGTGTGTGTGTGTGTGCGTGCGTGCGTGCGTGCGTGTGTGTGTGTGTGTGTGTGTGTGTGCGTGTGTGTGTGTGTGTGTGTGTGTGTGTGCGTGTGCGTGTGCATGCGTGTGTGCGTGTGTACACATCTGTTTGTGCTTGTGTGTGTTTGTGTGCAGTTCAACGTACACATATGGCTTCATAGGCCCAGGGTCTCTACAATGTTCCACTAATGATCGTTGTTACTGTGCTGAGCTGAGATAATTAAGGCCTGGGCTATTGGGACCTGGCTGTTTTTAGCCCT
>JAXIVH010000112.1:65000-72500 GCA_036785325.1 Urophycis tenuis
CGCCGCGAAATATGTCACGCGCCGCTTCTCGCCGTCACAATCATGGTCATTTTCGTAATCACATTTCCACTGTGTGATTGATGAGGGCTTTTAAAGCTGGGCAAAGAACAGACACTTCCCAGACTCCACCGACGGGAGTTTAAGTAAACTCAAAGTGCCCGATTGAGACAAACTCAAAATCTTTGGGTTTGAAATTAAAAACATTCAGAACTTGCTTTTGCTTTTTGGCACAGGCTCTCTGTCTCAATGTGGTTCAACTGAATACCACAGTATCTCTGGTGTGGTGTGTGTGTGTGTGTGTGTGTGTGTGTGTGTGTGTGTGTGTGTGTGTGTGTGTGTGTGTGTGTGTGTGTGTATGTGTGTGTGTGGGTGTGTGGGTGTGTGTGTGTGTGTATGTCTGCAGGTGCGGCATAAATAAGTGATGGGGTGTCTTTGCAATTGATGTAAATATTTAAAGGATAGATGTGAGAGGGGGATACAGAGACTGACAAGCAGCAAAGTGACTTGTTTTGTACACACTGCATGCACACACACACACCACACACACACACACACATGCGCATGCATGCTCATGCATGCATATGCACAAAGGATCTGGGCAGTACAAAACAAAACAATAAAATACAATCAATCTCTCTTTCAGTCCCTTGATCTTATATCACATTTCTTTCTACAGATGAGGTTGGACTCATTCAGCTACAAAAAATACCAGTTAACTCTGCACATTGGTTGGCTGTTGGACCGTGTGTCTGAACACAGAGAGTGAAGCTATGGGTTCATGTGCACGTTCCCATACTGTCAGCCTCCATTACCGGCCTTCGCTCACGCAACCTGGAAGTTCAACGAGTAAGGAACCAAAAGTGAGTTCAATAAGTTACTTAGGAGTATGTCAATTTTCACGTCAATTTACTAGCAAAGGTAGATGTCCATTGATTCGGACCAATGGATGCTTCAAATGCCAATCAATGGAGTGCATCAAAGTACAAAGTATTTATTTTCTTGATAGTTGTGTTCGATCCTAAAGTCAGCGTTTACTAATCTACGGCCTTTAGAGGAGCCAGGAGTGATTCATACATCTTTTCCCTCTGATTTATGTCCGCCTGATGGTTCTGTGTATGTGTTTCCACGTATTCAACAAACAACTTATCTTGCGGCGATTCGATGCCGAGACATCTTGCACAAATCACAGTGTGTAGTTAGCCAGGCAACACAAAATAAATCGATGGTAATTGGCATTAGAGAGGCTGAGACACTGCTTTGTTTGAGTAGATGCTATCGATTGGCTTTGGTTATAATGCAAAAAGTATGTGCTATTGACCGATGATGTTCAAATCTGCCCTTTCTGTCATAGAAATTTCAAGTTCATTGAAATTGCCACATTTCTTCTGGCCTTTGAGATGACACTCTCCACCACTATAATAAATAAAGGATGACGGCAGGATTAGCAAATCCCATCATCTTTGTCATCTTGTACAGGAGACGTTCATTAGTCTTTTGAGGCTACTTGACTGTCGTCTGTGTAACTGACAAGGACGTTGCCATGGCGCCACCAGACACGCAGCATCTTCCTGAAACAGAGCGTGGACATGGACCGGGTGTAGCGGCTGTCTGAAGCACGTAAACACCGCACACACACACTCTGTGGATGTCCTTGCAGACAGCAGCTCAACGTCTGCTTTGAGGACATATTTTGAAAGGCATTAGCGGGTGGATGTTCTTTTGACAGTATTTATTTTATAATGTGAAATTACACTCATTGGAGGAACACTTCCTTGGTTAAGAGCTGATGGTTAAAATAAAGTATGTAATATTGGCAATTAGGTAACACAGTGTGTACTGGTTGTACAGCGTGTGTGTGTTTGTGTGTGTGTGTGTGCGTGTGTCTGCGTGTGTGTGTGTGTGTGTGTGTGTGTGTGTGTGTGTGTGTGTGTGTGTCTGTGTGTGTGTGTGTGGTGTGTGTGTGTGTGTGTGTGTGGCGTGTGTGTGTGTGTGGTGGGGGGGGGGGGGGTAGTTTAATTGAATAGAGATACATACAACATTTATATCAAATGTTTTATCACCACAGACCTGTGTTCTCATGACATTGGCACTTAAAGAGTGGTCACATGACATCCATCGCATCACACTCACGAGGTCACAAGGTCCAAAACAGCTCTACTGCACGGGCCGTTCCCTGTGACATACTGCAGCCACATCACCTCTATGGCAATACGATCAGCATGCATACATAGTGCTGTATATACACACTGCTGTATAGACACACATACTGTATGTACACACACACTGCTGTATACTCACACATACTGTTAATATACACACACACTGCTGTATACACACATACTGTTATATACACACACACTGCTGTATACACACATACTGTTATATACACACATACTGTTATATACACACACACTGCTGTATACACACTGCTGTATACACACACATACTGTTATATACACACACTGTTATATACACACACACTGCTGTATACACACTGCCTGTATACACACACATACTGTTATATACACACATACTGTTATATACACACACACTGCTGTATACACACTGCTGTATAAACACACATACTGCTGTATACGCACACATACTGTTATATACACACACACTGCTGTATACACACTGCTGTATACACACACATACTGTTGTATATGCACACACACTGCTGTATACACACTGCTGTATACACACATATACTGCTGTTTACACACACGCACTGCTGTATACAGACAATCACTGCTGTATACACACACACACTGCTGTATACACACAGATACTGCTGTATACACACACACTGCTGTATACACACAGATACTGCTGTATACACACACACACTGCTGTATACGCACACACACTGCTGTATACGCACACACATACTGCTGCATACGCACACACACTGCTTGTATACACACACACACTGCTGTATACACACACATACTGCTGTATACACACACATACTGTTATATACACACATACTGTTATATACACACATACTGCCATATACACACACACTGTTGTATATGCACACATACTGTTATATACGCACACACACTGTTATATACACACATACTGCTGTATATTGCACACATACTGTTATATACACACACATATTGTTATATGCACACATACTGTTATATACATACACACTGCTGTATATGCACACATACTGTTATGTACACACAAACTGCTGTATACGCACACATGCTGTTATATACACACATACTGTTATATACACACACTGCTGTATACGCACACATACTGTTATATACACACACATACTGTTATATACACACACACTGCTGTATACGCACACACACTGCTCTAAACGCACACACACTGTTGTATACACACATACTGTTATATACACACATACTGTTGCATACGCACACACACTGCTGTATTCGCACACACACTGTTATTTACACACACACTGCTGTATATGCACACATACTGTTATATACACACACACTTCTGTATACGCACACATACTGTTATATACACACACACTGCTGTACACGCACACATACTGTTATATACACACATACTGTTATATGTATACGCACACACTGCTGTATACTCACACACATACTGTTATATACGCACACACTGCTGTATATGCACACACAACACTACGGGCGGTGGTAAACCATAGAAGCATTGCCAAAATGGAAGCTTAACTACAGGACCTTGGACAGCACCCGCTTCACAAGCTGAGATGTATTTTTGGCATGTGTGTGTGTGTGTGTGTGTGTGTGTGTGTGTGTGTGTGTGTGTGTGTGTGTGTGTGTGTGTGTGTGTGTGTGTGTTTTGGGTGTGTGTGTGTGTGTGTTTGGGTGTGTGGGTGTATTTGTGTATGTATGAGAGAGAGACAGAGAGAGAGAGAGAGAGAGAGAGAGAGAGAGAGTCTGTCGTTGTGTGAGTGTTCCTGACACACACAGTATATACATATAACTCATGTATTTTCTCTACAGTCTGACAACTTCCATTGAAGTAACTTGACAACTGAAAAATTGTCTCTGTAGTCTTTGGGGATACAAAGACGAGATAATGCATCCCATATCTTGTCCGTTTTCTCGTCAATAATGCCTACTCCACTCGCTTTGTTGCCTTATTTTATGAGCTTTCTTTCACCACGCGCCCATATCTCCCTCCTCCAATCTAATGGCCGGCAGTGACCAATGGCTGCCCTCGCTCTGCTGGTCATTGTTTCCGCGTTCGATATTCCCACTGGTCACCGCTCAACGCTGAATGCAAATTCTATTGCTCCATTGATTTTTTCCTCGTCCGCTGATGATTTGAAAGCTGTTTTGATTAGCTAGGCGTGTGTGTGAGTGTGTGTGTGTGTGTGTGTGTGTGTGTGTGTGTCGGGGGTGTCGGTGTGTGTGTGTGTATGTGTGTGAGTGTGTGTGTGTGTGTGTGTGTGTGTGTGTATGTGTGTGTGTGGTGTGTGTGTGCGAGTGTGTGTGTGTGTGTGTGTGTGTGTGTGTGTGTGTCCTGTGTGTGTGTGTGTGTGTGTGTGTGTGTGTATGTGTGTGTGTGTGTGTGTGTGTGTGTGTGTGTGTGTGTGTGTGTGTGTGTGGTGTGTGTGTATGTGTGTGTGTGTGTATGTGTGTGTGTGTGTGTGTGCGAGTGTGTGTGTGTGTATGTGTGTGTGTGTGTGTGTGTGTGTGTGTGTGTGTGTGTGTGTGTGTGTGTGTGTGTGTGTGGCGTGTGTGTGTGTGTGATGATGTGGCAACATGCGTGTGCATAAGAATGAGGTCAACACACACAAACACCGCTCCGTGACTCTCGCACACGCAAAGCTCACCAACACGCATGAGCGCCTCCCAGGGCAGTCTGTCACGGCTGGAGCACGCAGGGACGACACGCCACCCCGGGCCAGATGAGCCACGGAGGTTAAAGGTTAACACATGAAAGCTGCTAGGAAGTTAGGGGCTTGAGGTTTGACTTCAGTTGGGGTGGCTGTGGGGATTATAGACGGCCCACCCTTAAGCTAGAAGTTGCCTCTGTTTCTCTCTGTCTTTCTCTCTCTCTGTCTCTCTCTCTCTCTCTCTCTCTCTCTCTCTCTCTCTCTCTCTCTCTCTCTCTCTCTCTCTCTCTCCTCTCTCTCTCTCTCTCCTCTCTCTCTCTCTCTCTCTCTCTCCTCTCCTCTCTCGCTCTCCACTTTTCAAAGTGTTATTTTAGCCAGAACTTGTGGTTGAGAGGTGGAGACGGTTTGTGTGTCTGGTGACAGAACAGTACAGCAAGGAATGGGCAGTGGAGGGTTTCAAGACAACAGAGGAGAGGAGAGGAGAGGGGAGGAGAGCATAAGAGAGGGGAGGATAGGGGAGGGGAGGAAGAGGGTAGGAGAGCAGAAGAGAGGGGAGGATAGGGGAGGGGAGGAGAGGGGGGGACAGCGGAGGACAGGAGAGGAGAGGGGAGGAGAGGAGCGGAGAGATCTGGCTGAATTACATGCCACGCTGCAGGCCGGCGCTGGAGAAACGCTGCGCCTGTTGACTCCATTTTATTTAGTTTTTTTTACCTCATTTATTTATTTCATCATGTCCCCCCCCCCCCTTCTCCCCCCCTTTCCCTTCTCACACAATTACCTTTGATTGGCCGTCTTCCCTCCACATTGCTGCCTAGAGAACAATCTTTACCTCCGGCAGCGCGATGTGTCAGAGCCGTGATTTTCCCCCAGGGGCACCCAGCTGTGAGAGCACAGGGAGACGGGGAGAGAGATGGAGTCTCTGTTGTCATGGAAAGCAGATGCAAGTGACTGCAAGGGCAGTGGTTGCATAGGGTGGTGGGAGGTGGTGGGAGGTGGTAGGAGGCGGTGGGAGGTGCAGGGAGGCGATGGGAGGTGCACGGAGGTGGTGGGAGGTGCAGGGAGGTGGTGGGAGGTAGTGGGAGGCGGTGGGAGGTGCAGGGAGGCAATGGGAGGTGCAGGGAGGTGGTGGGAGGTGCAGGGAGGTGGTGGGAGGTAGTGGGAGGCGGTGGGAGGTGCAGGGAGGTGGGTGAGGAGGGGGTTCTCAAAACGAAGACTCTCCCTAGCAGTGATTTTTGGAGGCAAAGTACCGGGGGGAACAGATCTGGGTACAAGACTGTAAATTCATCAAGTGTGTCAAAGTAGACACAAGTTTGAGTTTCAGACGAAGGCAAACCCAGTAACGATTTCAGTTGAATTCATTCTGGCAGCTCCAGCTGGATCTCAATGGCCATCTATCATAATCAGTGTCATTTCAATGTTAATGAAAGAAATATACATGTAACTTCATGTTTATCCGGCAGAAATAAACCACAAAGTACAACTATGCGGTAGGACCCTGAGGAGGGGCATGAGGGATAGATTTGGCAGGAGAAGGCTTGGGTCTTCCTCTGTGTACCAAGCTGACCTCTTAACCCAGACTTCTAAAGGAAGCAGCTGGAATGATGGGATTTCTTCATGTAATATGTTTGAATTTTACTTTCATTGAATAGTCATCTCATGATAACATGCTGTTCTATTTCAACGCATTTGCAGTGTTAGTATTCCCTGTTATTCCTGATGCTTTGCTGTTGGCTGTTAGCTCATATGCCCTGCAGACGTTGACATCTATTGGTGTCAACCCAGGGGAAATGACACCCCATGCCATTGGCTGTCCCAGGTCAAATGACCCCCATTAAGTCCTGTTTTTGGATTTTTCTTTGATTTCTTTGACAGGTGTCATACTGCTCTGTTGGTAATATCATAATATGTGAATACATATGTATTCCTTTTTTGTTTTTACAAAAACTTTTTTTTACCAATAATGTATTTTTTGTTTACCTGTAGTGTATTTCAACATATACATTACAGTGACAACTCATATATAACATCCTCAGAGTAGGCCTACCAAACCTTGAAAAGAAAGCCCTGTTACTAAATTGATTTAAAATTTGTTGTTATGATTCTAAAAATAGCTTGGGTGGAGCTCACACTGGGCTGCTCATAATTGCAAGATGTCAAAGAGAGGAACGGTTGATCCAGAACAAATCTTTTGTCACGATGTTTGAAGAATAAATATTAGTCCACAGCCCTGGAATCCTGAACAGCCTGGTGTGCACGCCGAGAAGCACTTAAACAATAATATCATATCTGCCCTATTACAATACCCACAGGGATCCTTATGACAAATACATCTGTCAGATTGGTGAATAATTGTATATTCTCAAATATATCAGAAGGGATTTTTTTGTCTGGCCCAACCTCAAATGAATTTTACACCCCTGCTTTAGAAAGTGTGTCAGATAATAAAACATTATATATTTTATATATATATATATATTTTTTTTTTTAAAAGTCATTAATATCTTTTATGAATCAGACAAGATCTCTCACTTTGCAGTTGCATATTAACGTGCTGTATGGCTGATGAGTACATCATGTACAAACAAATTTGATTTCATGAAATTGCTGAGCTACTTCAAGTCTTCGTCAGACATAACTCTTCATCGGCCAGACACTAGTTTACCTGCACAGCGAAA
>JAXIVH010000112.1:97500-102500 GCA_036785325.1 Urophycis tenuis
TTGGCGTCGTGTTCTCCCCGGGGGGCCAGAACCGAGCCTCGGCTGCGCGTGGGCGAAGTCGTCCCTCCACTCGCCTCCTTTGTAGCCGTGGTTCCGGTTCCTGTTTACGCCTCGTCGGGGCCGCAAACAGCGGGGTAGCGGTGTGTGCGTCGGGGAACCGGGTTCCCCGCGGCTCAGAGGGGGCGGCGGGGTTCTGGCGCGGGGTTCTGACGCGGGGTTCTAGTGCGGGGTTCTGACCCAGGGGTTCTGACGTGGGATTCTAGTGCGGGGTCCTGACCAGGGGTTCTGACCCGGGGTTCTAGTGCAGGGTTCTGACCAGGGGTTCTGACCCGGGGTTCTGCGGCAGGGTTCTGAGGCGGGGTCGCTTGCATCGTCCAGTTATCCTCAACTCACCTCATTCGTCTGGATTTGCATCGACTGACTATCACGTTAAATACAAAGTAGACCCCCATAGAAATACGCACAGTCTCCAGTAATCGAAAAAGTCTCTCTTTGCCACAATCACAGGGAGGCGTATTGTTGCAGAGCTATGTATGACGAGGTGAGATGAATCAGAGATGAATAGGGGAAGGAGGCTGGCTTATTTATATGTGTGCTCCTGGCAGCGCAGCAGGAAGGTAGGGTCAGTTTCACTAACGTTGATGTTCTGCAGTGATGTAGTGCAACGGGCAAACAGGAGGATAAATCAAAGGCTGATATGATCTCACAACAAGGCACAACGTTCTTTAATAAGCCCATACTGGAAATGAGAGAGCTCTCAAGGTATCACCTTGCTAATTGCCCATCAAAGATTAACGTTGCAACCGAAGAAAGTCCAGCTCTGTTGTGTCTGATTTTGTCATATTGTCATACTTTGGTTATTCAATAAAGATGTATGCCATTGGAAAAAAACAACAACAACATTAATGCTATTGATATGCACACAACATCCTTCTACTGTGTGTGTGTATATATATATATAATTATTATTATTATTATCTTTTTTTTTCCAACCCTGGTCTGAGTAATTTTGCTTCCTATTTTCCTCTGGATTTAATACAATAAATATGCATAAAATACAAAAAATATTCCTGGCCCAAATGCTGATATTTTCACAGATCCAGAGTCTGTTCAGCAGCCTTATTAAGTGGAGTAGCAGCTTGAAGACAACTGTCTGTCCTTCAGTGTTACGGCTGAGAATGTGCCTCCATTAATTTAATTAAACCACCAGAGATCAGGGTTACAACCACTTCCTGTGTCAGGGCCTTGGTGTAATTCTATCAATGCCATAGCAGGGGTGAGGGAAGTTCCCTGGGTGTGTGTGTGTGTGTGTCTTTGTGTGTGTGTGTGTGTGTGTGTGTGTGTGTGTGTGCGTGCGTGTGTGTGTCTTTGTGTGTGTGTGTGTGTGTGTGTGTGTCTTTGTGTGTGTGTGTATGTGTGTGTGTGTGTGTGTGTGTGTGTGCGTGCGTGCGAGTGTGCGTGTGCGTGTGTGTGTGTGTGTGTGCGTGTGCGTGTGCGTGTGTGTGTGCGTGCGCGTGCGCGTGCGCGTGCGTGTGCGTGTGCGTGTGTGTGCGTGTGTGTGTGTGTGTGTGTGTGTGAGACTCACCGTGTGGTAGTCATACCAGCGGGCGTTTGGTATGTAGGCCGCCACCTCAGTGGCTCCCTGGAAAATGGACGCTTAACAATCAGTGCACTGAACAAATACATTGGCAAAGTGTGTGTGTGTGTGTACATATGTGTGTATGTTTGTGTGCATGTGCATCTAGGCATGTGCATGTTATTCTGTATGTGTATGTGTTTGAGGGTGTGTGTGTGTGTGTGTGTGTGTGTGTGTGTGTGTGTGTGTGTGTGTGTGTGTTTGCGTGTGTGTGTGTGTGTGTCTGTGTGTGTGTGTGTGTGTGTGTGTGTGTGTGTGTGTGTGTGTGTGTGTGTGTGTGTGTGTGTGTGTGTGTGTGTACCTGGTCCATGGCAGGTGAGATTAGTAGAGCAGGTCCCCAGAGGAATTGTTTGTGGATGTCCCATGTGACTGGATCGTCAACAAACCTAAAATCAAAAATAATACCTTTACATTGTTCATACTCTTTGTTACCTCATACCTTTTGTGAAAAGAGTTACCTACCTATCTCTTTTTAATACTGCTATTTCTCCAGGCACCAGACAGGAGGTTAAATGCATTCATTAGCAACCCACAGCTCATTAAACTGGGCTACCCTATGTGAACATCATTTTTAATGTTTGACTTAAGGGAAGCTATGAATCCACCTGCATTACTGTACACCAGTAAAACGACGTTCATGTTCCTTCCAGGGCTAACATTTCAAGGCCTTGAAGGAGTTGAATAATAGAAACCTCAGGCCCCATTGTTCTGTTCCACTTCCAGTGGATTTGCCAGTGTCATGGTAGGCTTAGGCATGCACGCAGCGCACGGGAACAGGATCCCTGTCTCCGCTCCCAGTGTCTTTATTCACGTCTACGGTGGGTATAAGTTGTCTAAATGTAGCGAGGTCAAACATAAGAGGGTTCACACCACGATTAACAGTGTGGAAAGTGCACGCTGAAAGTGAACGACCGTAAAACGTGGCCCGGTGACATTGTGCTTACAATCATGGTGTGTGTGTGTGTGTGTGTGTGTGTGTGTGTGTGAGTGTGTGTGTGTGTGTGTGCGTGCGTGCGTGCATGCGTGTGAGTGATAAGGACTACACTGATGTTATATCACCTGCAAAATGAGCATGGAACATCAATCTAACATAATGAATGACGTGATTCAGTAATTCCATATCATGCATCAGCAGCAAAGTTATCGAAGATGTTATCGCATACATGTGCATTTGTGTGTGTCTGTGTGTGTGTGTGTGTGGTTCATGTGTGTGCCTTGTTGCATGCTTGCACGTATTTATGTTTGTATGCAGGTCTATTTCTGTGTGTGTGAGTGTGCGTGTGTGTGTGTGTGTGTGTGTGTGTGTGTGTGCATGTGTGCGTACGTGCGTGCGTGTGTGCGTGCATGCGTGTGTGTGTGTGTGCGCGTGTGTGTGTGTGTGTGTGTGTGTGTGTGTGCATCCGTGTGTGTGTGTGTGTGCGTACGTGCGTGCGTGCATGCGTGTGCATGCGTGTGTGTGTGTGCATCCGTGTGTGTGTGTGTGTGTGCGTACGTGCGTGCGTGCATGCGTGTGCATGCGTGTGTGTCTGTGTGTGTGTGGGTGTGTGTGTGTGTGTACTCACTCGTGCAGGAGTGGCCTCACCACAGTGTTTCCGTGGGCGTGGGCCTCAAACATCAGGGTGTAGAGATACGGCAGCAGAGTGTACCGGATGTTCAGGACGTCCCGCGACGCCTCCGCAAAGGTGGCGTTCCACGACACCGGGTCCTGTCTCTGTTGGCCCCGGACAGTCAGGCAGACAGCAGAGTTATGGACAGACTTCAGGAGATTCATCAACATGGAGAAATACACACAATTACCGGGGGGAAATTATCGGGGAAATTAGGAATTCAGTTGCACTATGTTTGGCATCATTTCTGCCCACACACGCCAAGGTCAAACAAAACACGATCAGTAACTTCGACAGCCTTTTGACTCAATAGCACAATCAATTCCTGCCTCAACACAAGCACAACGCGGGGTATTTTCTAACAACAATCGACCATCAGAACTGCAGGAAAGACCATTATAAAATCCACCTACCAACTCCCTTTCAGATTACTTTTATTTGTTGTGTGTCTGCTCTCAAAAATCTCTTAAAACTACATAAAAATACTCAAATTTAGTTTTCTGTGGTCATTGTCAGACTTTGAACTCACCATTCATATTCAGTATATGATGGAGGTAGAGATGTTCGTTGAATTAACTGGAATATCTGCCAATGACGGCTTGGCTGATTACTTTGAGAAGCAGAGAGTAAAAGGGGCCATATCTTCATTGTTTGCATTCAATATTTTCATGTACAGAAAAGTGAGAGCAGTAATCTATTGAGTTTTCTATTGAGTCAAGAGTCAATGCGTTCTTTTGTGAGGTCCACTAAACAGAAAGTCATTATAATTGGAATAATAATAACAATTATTATTATTATTATTATTATTATTATTATTTCATGATGTGGGTTAATCAGGCCTGTGCCGTGCCTGGTAGCTTGGCTGTGAAAATTGTCAAATTAGTTTCAGTACTCGGAGCACTTTGTCATGCGGGAGAAGTAACTGGTTGGTCTAGATAATGGACTGTACCCCTTTTCATCTGAACAAATACCTAATGTTATTTTTAATTGTCGACAACCGCCTTGTCCCCTTTAGGGACAGCAGAGAAGGAGGACAGGATGTTCTCCACTGTTTGAGATTTGG
This sequence comes from Urophycis tenuis, assembly GCA_036785325.1. Taxonomy (NCBI): domain Eukaryota; kingdom Metazoa; phylum Chordata; class Actinopteri; order Gadiformes; family Phycidae; genus Urophycis; species Urophycis tenuis. The sequence continues at coordinate 101,807 of JAXIVH010000112.1, forward strand.
GCTGATCTAGATTAAGCATTAGGTCATTTTTAGAGCAAGTCTCATGAGGACAACTCTGCACACTTAAAGAAACAAAGCCAAGACACACACACGTGCAGACACACACACACACACACACATGCAACGTTAACAGCATGAGTTTACTGTATGATGTTACTGTATGAGTGGCTTTGGATAACACTTCTGTGATAGATGATGTTAATGTAAATGTAAATCGACCTGTGATCCTAACAGATCCTCGTCACTGCTGTAATTGTCTCCACGTATGACCATGTGTGTGCAGGTACATGTGTGTGTGTGTGTGTGTGTGTGTGTGTGTGTGTGTGTGTGTTTGTGTGTGTGTGTGTGTGTGTGTGTGTGTGTGTGTGTGTGTGTGTGTGTGTGTGTGTGTGTGTGTGTGAGTGTGTGTGTGTGTGTGAGTCCTGGCCCCATCTCAATCTACCTGGGTGAAAATGGCAATTAAACATCTATTTCAAAATGGGTTGGATTTGTGTGATAATGATCCATGCTGGTGTGGTGGTGACTTAGCGAAGTCCAACAGTAGATTGTGATTGATAGAAGAAAGAACATTTCCATTATCTCATGACCTTAGGAGTTAACCAAATTATAATTTCATTTTCTGTGGGAAATTACAAGACCGTAATTATATGGTAAATTGTGAGTGCACAGACGTGGTTGTCTTATCCCACAAGCC
>JAXIVH010000112.1:110000-112500 GCA_036785325.1 Urophycis tenuis
AACACTCCGGTGTCTCACTCTCTATCTCACTCTGGCAGCAGATCCCGGCCGTCTGGATCGCTGACCTCGGCGAACAGGAGTGTCATTGGAGCAGAAGCCCCGCCCCCTGTGCCGGGAGCGCGAGAGCCGAGAGCGTTACCCAGAATGCACCGAGCCGGGCGGGGCTGAGCGCTAATGATCTGACAGGGCGCCCCGATGATGCTGTTTAAATTTTTAATGGTTCCAACACGCAGCGTTTTCTGAGACCAGAGAGTGGGAAAGACAGAGACAGAGAGACAGAGAGAGAGAGAGAGAGAGAGAGAGAGAGAGAGAGAGAGAGAGAGAGGCAGCATGCACAGATTGCCCTTGTGTGTGTCATTGCATTCTCTCTCTCTCTCTCTCTCTCTCTCTCTCTCTCTCTCTTGTCCTTGTGTATCATTGCACACACTCTCTCTCTCTCTGTCTATTACTCATGTATCATTTTGAGGTGTACTCACCGGGAATCCCTTGCCATTGTGATTGCGTGAGAAGGGGTAGAAAGCCCCCAGCTGCATCCAGCGGAGACACATCTCGTACTCGGCCTTCTTGAAGAAGCCACAGATATCGGCGCCGGTCTTCAAGGAGAAGCAGAGGGTGAGACAAACACACCTCGGTTGCAGGTGTGAGAGAACAAAAAAAAAAAAAAAAGACACACACACCAAGCCTTGAGTGCTGCCAAGGAATACAAACACCCCTCGCTGTTTGTGTGGAAATGATCAACAGCAACGATAATACAATTATAATCATGCAACATTTTATAACAACACTTAAAAGAACAATACTTTGAATAATTAGCACACACGGTAATACATAATCCTGGAGTAATTGCAGATGGCCGAGCAGTCGTCAGAGCTCTAGTTGAATCAAGAGCAGCGAGGAGACGAGGCCACGGACAAAGTGGAGTCATTACGGAGGACAGAGAGCCACGCTGGCCGGTGGGTGGCCGTGGCTGGCAGGACATTAGTGCTGATAACACAACGTTTAGGCCCTCCAGAGACACCAAGCGGGGAGCCTCCAGGGTGCGCGACTCAACCCAAGGGTTTGATGTGCAAACAGCAGGCGGTGCACGTACATAAAGTCATGGACCACATGACATGACTTGAGCTGCCGTGGTGTGGTCATGCTCTGAGGTCACTGATTGGTGGGATGGTGATGGGAGGCGGGAGCTGTGATACTTACATAAGGTATTCCAAACAAGCTGAACTCCATCATGCCTTCACAGGAGATGTGTTGGGAGAGACGAAATATGACACTTATTAAGATAAGATGCATTGAATTCATCCCAGATGGGGAATTGTGTTGTCACATTAAAACTTAGTCCAGTAAATAAAAAAGACTGTCTGTACGCAATATGAGTTGGCACAATGGATGTGCAAAACATATATATATATAGTTATATTGGTATTAAATGTACAACTTAATGCACTTATCTATTTGTATTTATTATAGTATTATGATGGTTATTATTACCATAGTGGCTGATTAGTATCATTACCATTAACTTTTGTAAGCACACAAGCAGTAATAGCAGTAGTCTTGTCTTGTTATGACACACACACACACACACACACACACACACACACACACACACATACTCACCTATGACAGACTTATAAAGTTGGTTCCAGTCGGCGCTGTTGTCTCCCAGCCAGTGTCCGGCCCACCTCCCGCTGGAGGGGTACGTTGACCGGGTCACCACCACACCTCTGCTGCCCGTCACGTTCAGCAGTGCACTGCACACAGCCGGGCGGAGAGACCCTTACATCACCAGCCTCAGAGAGCCCGCGGCGGGAAGGTGTGGCAGCGGCGAGGGTGGCTGACTCCCAGCTGAAACACTGTGTCTGACTCCCAGCTGAAACACTGTGACTGACTCCCAGCTGAAACACTGTGTCTGACTCCCAGCTGAAACACTATGTCTGACTCCCAGCTGAAACACTGTGTCTGACTCCCAGCTGAAACACTGTGTCTGACTCCCAGCTGAAACACTGTGTCTGACTCCCAGCTGAAACACTGTGTCTGACTCCCAGCTGAAACACTGTGTCTGACTCCCAGCTGAAACACTGTGACTGACTCCCAGCTGAAACACTGTGACTGACTCCCAGCTGAAACACTGTGTCTGACTCCCAGCTGAAACACTGTGTCTGACTCCCAGCTGAAACACTGTGACTGACTCCCAGCTGAAACACTATGTCTGACTTCCAGCTGAAACACTGTGACTGACTCCCAGCTGAAACACTATGTCTGACTCCCAGCTGAAACACTGAGGCTGAAACACTGTGACTGACTCCCAGCTGAAACACTGTGGCTGACTCCCAGCTGAAACACTGAGGCTGAAACACTGAGGCTGACTCCCAGCTGAAACACTGTGGCTGAAACACTGTGACTGATTCCCAGCTGAAACACTGTGGCTGACTCCCAGCTGAAACACTGAGGCTGAAACACTGTGGCTGACTCCCAGCTGAAATACTGAGGCTGACTCCCA
>JAXIVH010000112.1:127500-130000 GCA_036785325.1 Urophycis tenuis
ACGCCCCTCCCCATGCCCCTCCCCCATGGGCGTGGCTTACCTTCTTGACGCCATCGTAGCGGATCTGGTCTGCCGGCAGCTGGGTGGTGTTGCCCCCCTTTGTCACTGACACCCCCATGGGGGGCAACGCCACGCCCAGCACCGTGATGTTCTGGAACACCAGGCCGCCGTGGTCCACGTAGCCAGCGTGGGTCACCTGCATCTTCAGCACTCCCTGCAGGGGGGGGGGTTACACGTGTCATGGCTGAGCGGTGTCTCCACAGCACCAGACTCACATCGTCGCCGCTGTCATTCAGTTAAAGGTGAAGGTCACTTATTAGCTTGGACGTGACGACGGCTCAGATTAGGATGCGCATATGAATTTACAAAGCACTGACAGAGCCCGTCTCACAGACACAGTGAGGACGGGCTTCACCCATCAATAGCCCAGTCAGAGGCTGCTGAGGTGACAGCCGGTAAACGGAGTGACGCCAGAAATTAAAAGTGGCAACGAAAACGGTCTATATATAGCATACTGGGACACTCATGAGAAGATGAAATTTAAGTGTCAGCATCTTGACATGGCCTTTTGTTTCTCATATTCCTTGACAGATGGAGCAGAGCGTCCTGTCATTGATATTAAAAGGTAATACAACCTCAATGAAATTGATTTCCTCTGCAGAGATGGATCAAATTGATTCTGGGGAATTACCTTCAGCTGTTTGATCGTAAGCTTGATATGCTGCATTGCATCGCAATGAAACCTGCAGCTCTCTGCATCACTTCATCAGTAATGGCAATGACAGTGATACTATATAAAAAAACAATAATAATAATAATAATAATAATAATAATAATCATAATAATAATAATAATAATAATAATAATAATAATAATAATAATAATAATAATAATAATAATAATAATGATTACACTTTGGATACAAAGTGTAATCGTTTTTGTGTCCTCATCATCACCCTTCCTCATCAATATCATCAGCCTCATCATCTCATTGTAATGAATGCCAACATACACTAACGAGACAAACAAACAGTTCAGTTGGGGATTATTGAATGCTCACCCTTATGAATCAAAGGTATAAAGGAATGTCTCTATAGTTTTCTGTGCAAAATTGGCCATACCACCAAAAACCAGAGAGAACAGGTCCACAACCTTTGCAGCAATACCAACACAGCAAGTTGTCCCAAGAAGAGATTTCACAGGCGGATATGAAGCAGGAACACATGGTGACCCTGCACTGCTGTTTACATGGATCAATCTCTCTGCTGTGATGGGGAACAGCGTCGCTACAGCGGTGGCCACATTGTCTTTCGGCTCAAGACTCGATTCACAAGCAATGAGTGGACCAGATCTGGCAGCTGCCACCAAGCTGTGTAGGTTGAACAAAATCAAACTTACAGCATCAACCGAGAAGTCGTAGTGGATGTAGTTCCTATTTTCCACGGTTGCTGCAACAGAAGAGTGTGAGATTAAAGGCTGTGTGAGGCTTCGTTCTTCCCCCGTTGGGTCATGTGTTTGTCCAACTCCAGGTTCTGTAACCTTTGACTCTTGTCCTTCCATCCTCGCCCTCTCTCTGGCACCATGTTCTACCTTCTAGGAGGTATATGTTCTACCTTCTAGGAGGTATATGTTCTACCATCTAGAAGGTAGAACGTGTTCCTTCATTCATTCCTCCTTCCCTTTCCTACGTCCTGCTTGTGTCTTTAATGTGACTTCCTGAGTCCTTTCATTTTTTCAGTGAAGTGTTTTCTCCATTCTTTACTTCCTTCCTCCCTTTTTTACTGCGTTCCTCCTTTACTTCCTTCCTTCCTACTACTTAATTTATTCCTTCCTTCCTTCCTTCCTTCCTTCCTTCCTTCCTTCCTTCCTTCCTTCCTTCCTTCCTTCCTTCCTTCCTTCCTGTCATTCTATATTTCCTTCCTGTCTTCCTCCACTGCTTCCTTCCTCCGTGTCCCGTATCGAGGACACACAGTGTCCCTGACATTATTCAGCAGCAGAGCGGTGAGGTGGTCGACTCCTCCGGCTAATGGCAGCCAGCGGACCGACCGCCCGTGTTTGAAAACACTGCGGCCGCTTCCTGTGATGTTGTCTGCACTCTGAGATAAGCGCCTCCATTCAACGCTCATAAACCATGCCGACAATGAGAGATTTGAACGGAGTGCACACACACACACACACACACACACACACACACACACACACACACATACACACACACACAGACAGACACACACACACACACACACACACACACACAGACACACACACACTCACACACACACCATACACACACAAACACCCACACACACATACACACACACACACACACACACACACACACACACACACACACACACACACACACACACACACACACACACACACACACCATACACACACAAACACCCACACACACATACACACACACACACACACACACACACACACACACACACACACACACACACACACACACACACACACACACACACACACACAC
>JAXIVH010000112.1:139887-142387 GCA_036785325.1 Urophycis tenuis
CGTTGGTGGGTACGCTGAGCCCATGGGATGGAGCCGCCCAGGCGATGCTGCCCTGACCGGGTCATCAGGTACGCCAGGGTGGAACACACGGTCCTGCTTGTCATCGTCTGGAGGCCAGACAATGAACTGTGAACGGCTCAGCGGGACTGAGCCACCGCCTCCACGGGGAGGCCTGCGTGGCGGAGAACAGGGTGGAACCCTGTTCCTCTCTCAGAGGAACCGGGTTCCACAAAGGCCACACGGCTCCTGCCTGGCATCCCCCCCACAGCCAGCCACAGCGGGTCAGAGAGGGCGCGGAGCTCGAAGGAGATGATGGGGGCCGCAACCCAGGACCCCTCCTCACCACGCCGGAGTGCCGGGGAACCCAGAGAACGTACGTTCAAAATGAAAGGAATCGCTGCTGAACTGCCCTCCCCAGAAAATAAGGTGGTCAGGGCCAGCCTGGCACCCAGACCCCAGACCCCCCCCCCCCCCCCCCTCCCCCCACAAGTCAAGCCCTGACTGTTGGAGGACCCCAAAGCCACCATGACCCACGCAGTGAGGAGTGGCTGCGACAACAGCTGCCATCATTCTGAGGGAGGCACTCACGGGAACGGTTGCCAACTCCAATCCACGCTGACCCCGTCTCATTTGATGGTCGGGGAAGACACCCTCTGGGACCCCATACGTGAACTTTTGCCCACCAGAAGAGGCGCAGGAAGCCGGGGGGCGCTGGCAGCTTACAGGACACCCAAGAACCCCTGGTCTGCATTAAGGAGCTCCGAGAAATGGCGTGTCAAGTCGCTGGCCAACGCTTGGGACCAAGGAACATCTACCGTCGCCCTGTTGATGGAGCACCAGGAGGAGTGCAGACCGTCTTCAATGGAGAACTGTTAGAATTATCCATGACAACATACACACACACACACACACACACACACACACACACACACACACACACACACATGCAGACACACACAAACACATACACACAAATATATCCCCCAGTGAGATAATATGTCCTGAGTCCACATTGAGAAAGCCCGCCAGTCTGTGATTGGTTGTGACAGGCCGTGTGCAACAGCACTGTGTAATCTGATTGGAAGAGACATGCTTCTGACTGCCAGATAGGAAAACACAACAAAACAATAATATCCACTCCAGCTGTTTCAACAACCGTACGGATGCAGTGAAATCTCATGTAGAAGCAGCCTGGTTAATGCAGCCTGAAACATATTTTGTTATTTTATCGTAATTTATCCAGATTTATCCAGTTTACATTTGAGATCTTTTTGGCAAGGATGCGGAGACCCTTAAGGGACCTGCATGGACGGAAAAAAAGGAAGATATAAAAAGTGTGTTTAGAGTGGAAATAACAAGTGCAGGGAAAAAAAAGACGATGTGGGAAAAAAAAAAAAACTATAGGGTGACTACAGCGTGGAAACAAAAAGGAGTCTGTTCTATGTGACATGTTGCTAACGATTAGCCAGCTGGCTGACGTCAACAGTGTCAGTCCTAGAAGGACAGAGGAAGACCTTTCAGAGTTCCTCACAAGGAGGGAAGTCCCAGAAGAGGACACACTGAGTATATTTTTCCTCAAGATAATCCTCTGGCACGAAACAACCTCTTCGGCGCAATCCCATTTCCTATTTTTAACCGCCCTCTGTTTTAAGTGCGATCCAGGTTTCAACTTCGAAACAGAGTTACAAGGGGCAACGGTCGAGTTACAAGGGGCAGTGGTCGAGTTACAAGGGGCAGTGGTCGAGTTACAAGGGGCAACGGTCGAGTTACAGTGGGCAGTGTTTGAAATGTCCACCTGTGAAATGGGATAGGCCTTCAAGACCCTGCTACGCCAGCTGTAGTCTTTGATGGCATTTATAGACACGCAGTTCGTCGCCAGAGTTTACTTCAAAATCCACAATATTCGACTGCGGTGATTTCTGCGGCGTGGGCTCCAGGCACCACTCTGCGGTTGTCTGCAGCAAATCTGCGAATCGTCTCCCGTCTACGGCAACAGCGGCATTCTCACAATGACATTCTCCATTCATCTGATGGAGAAGGGGAAGCGTGAAGGCTGGCCAATCATTCACAACTCACACGTTTCGCGCCGTCAATCGATCAAACGAGTCCAGAAATGAGAAAGAACACAGCTTCATTACCGGGCCGCTTGGTGAGAGAACAGTCTCTCTATCGGGGAGCGGTCGGCCGTGATCCGACCCGGCCGGTCGGGGATGAGATGAGAGGAGCAGAAAAAAGGGCAGCGACTCGGCTGCTGGATTCTGGGCGTCAGACGCCATCAGAGGGGCAAATGCACAATGCAGCGTACTAGAGAGTTTTTGAGGATGTTTGTATTGAGAAATGCTAGAAGAAATGTCTATAATACATTGAAAAAACATTAAACAAAGATAATTGGTTCTCCTAATCGTTTAGTCTTTTTAAAAAATATTATTTTGATGATGATAATGATGATGATAATGATGATGATGAGGATGATGGTGAGGATGATTTTGTTGCTTGCGCA
>JAXIVH010000112.1:147387-182387 GCA_036785325.1 Urophycis tenuis
ACCAATTAACTTTTCCATATTTTGTGATATAACTGAAGAGATGCCCACACTTTTTTTTGTCTGAGACAAGATTACCCATTTCCATTTAGCACTCAAAAAATAAAGAAGTAATTCAATTCTCTGGCCCATACCTTTAACACCTTACCCTATATTTGAAGCTCAATTCAGAACAAAGTATCTCATTGAAAAACAATCTGTAGTTTTTTTCATGAATGTCTTAGCATTCCATTGTCTCCTGTTAGACGCTAATCTGTGGCGAACACAGGCTAACCCCTTCGACTCCTCACCCTCCAACAAGCCCCATCCACGCACACGTCGTTGTCAGACAGTCTCTTTGTTCAGCCTTCAAGCAGGACGCCAGCAGAGGTGTGGTTCCGCGTTCCCTCTGTTCGACTGCGCTCTCTCCGTGTTTACATCCATCCCCCTGATTAAGATAGCGGGCAAGCTGGTCTAATTAAAAAGTAATTAGCAGCTCCTTTATCAATCACACCATAAGCCTTAGGTCTGCTCACGTGACCTCCAGGGACCGGGGACCGGATGCCCGCCCGTACAAACAAACTGTTATGCTGCTACCGCAATCAGGCTCCGCTATTCCGCTCATCCAGCTGGACTGAACACCTCGCACCACGTCACCCAGAGAGAACCTTCCTTCCTCCCCCCTCTGTTTCCCCCCTGTCACTCTTCTTGTTCCTGGGCGTCACAACAGCTGAGAGGGGAGAGAGAGAGAGAGAGAGAGAACAAGAGAGAGAGAGAGAGAGAATGTGTGAGTTTCTGTGTGTGTATACACATGTGCCCGCAGTAAAATAGCAGTAAAATAATGACCATCAAAAAAGAAATTGGAGGATTGTCTTCATGTGTCAACAACTTCCTGTTTCTATTAAAAAAAGTGCAGTAAGAGAATAACAGCACGAGAGCAAGTCGTCTAACTCTACTTCCTCAGCTCGGTCTGATGGCTGCCATCCCTGCACTGAACCCCATAGGCAACTACAGCAGGCCAGCATGAAATATGGCTGCAATATAAAAACAACACTTCAGACACACAGGAGCCTGATAAAACCATTTGGGTGTGAGTGCATGTGTGTGTGTGTGTGTGTGTGTGTATGAGTCCAAATGACTGTGTGCCTGTGTGTGTGTGTGTGTGTGTGTGTACATAGGTCCACAAAGGGCCTATAAATGGGTTGCAAGTCAGTTGAACTTTATTAAGATTGAATCAAGAAAAGGTTTTCAAATTGGTTTTTATATTATATCCCCTATATATATACCCATGTCTATCACACACACACACACACACACACACACACACACACACACACACACACACACACACACACACACACACACACACACACACAGCCACACACACACACACACACACACACACACACACCTATATGCCTGCTACAACAACATCATGTATGTTGGGGAGACAATTTACCAGCACCTTTACAGTAATTTATGACAAGATGGTACAGTATATTTGAAGAGCTTCTTCATATACAACTGAAACGGAGCTTTATTGTTTAAACATGATTCTGCCGGAGGCAATCTTTGAGAGGTGTAAGGGGGAGAGGGAGTGAGAGAGAGAGAGAGAGAGAGAGAGAGAGAGAGAGAGAGAGAGAGAGAGAGAGAGATGGGGGGATTTTTCATTGATCATTTTTCACAAATGACACTTAAATTATAGCTCTTAAATCAAACCTACATACATTAAATGCATATGATTTGGATGTCAAACTCATGTCAGCAATAAAACTCAGATTAGCATACATGTTTGAAGTCACCATATCTATTTCCTTGTATTTATTTATATAAATATACAATTAAAACACTATTACATTTCATTACATATTTATTGTTTTAATGGTAGATATATTGTGTTTTTTATATACGTTATGGACAAGAATGTTAATAATGTTTGCAACTGTTCTGAACCCCAGGATTTGTGTTAAATCATTACAGGATGCATTCTGCAAAGCAGCTAACACAACAACATCTCTCTGACTATATTGACAATATGATTTCTTCATTCAAATTCTTTTCCATAAAACAATGCATTCCAAATGAATGTGTTAGTACATTTATCTTTAAAAACTTCAATAGCCACAACCAAAAAATGGTTTAGAGGGATGGGAACACTTACAAATTTGAAAATAATTTCCAATGTCAACATGTGAAACAGACACATTTTTTGTTCGTTTTTTTTCAGTTCCAAACTAGTTTGAAATTGAACAGATATTCACACTCTGCATCGCAACGGTGCACTGCACACGGCTAAAGTCTAGCCTTCTACCCAGGAGAAGCATCACCACTCAGACCTCAATATTTCTACGCAGCAGACAAACACAATCAAACCCGGAGACGGATCGCGTTTCAAAATGTTCCCGATCAATTGGAATGGCTGTTTAAGAAGTGGAGGTGGCCGGTTCAATTCCTCTCAGTGTTGAGGTGGTCCCGGGAAACACGTTTCACCCTGACTGCCCCTGACGGCCTGGTTGTTGCCCTGCACTGCTCGCACCACCGCCAGGCGCCGGGTGGGCGAAGGGCTCTGTTCAGGGTGGGCGTAGGGCTCCACTCAGGGTGGGCGTAGGGCTCTGTTCAGGGTGGGCGTAGGGCTCTGTTCAGGGTGGGCGTAGGGCTCCACTCAGGGTGGGCGTAGGGCTCTGTTCAGGGTGGGCGTAGGGCTCTGTTCAGGGTGGGCGTAGGGCTCCCCTCAGGGTGGGCGTAGGGCTCTGTTCAGGGTGGGCGTAGGGCTCCCCTCAGGGTGGGCGTAGGGCTCTGTTCAGGGTGGGCGTAGGGCTCTGTTCAGGGTGGGCGTAGGGCTCTGTTCAGGGTGGGCGTAGGGCTCCCCTCAGGGTGGGCGTAGGGCTCTGTTCAGGGTGGGCGTAGGGCTCCACTCAGGGTGGGCGTAGGGCTCTGTTCAGGGTGGGCATGGTGGGCAGGTCATGGGGTAGCGTGCTCTTTACCTCCAGTACAATGATTTACAAACCATTCTGATCTCAGGCTCTGAAGTGTGCACGCACACACACACACACACACACACACACCGAAGAGGAGACATAGAGTAATTACCTAGTGACTATCTGACAGTCAGCTAGCTGGACTCCCTGCAACCGCGATTAAACCTTTGCAGCAGATCCAGAACGCTGCAGCACGCCTGCTGTTCAACCGAAACAAATTCTCCCACGTGACCCCCCCTCTTCCAAGACCTCCACTGGCTTCCTGTAGTGGCTCGCATCAAATTGAAGATGATGCTACTGGCCTACAAAGCCGTCAATGGAATTGCCCCTACCTACCTCCAAACATTGGTGAAACACCACGCCCCTGCTTGAGCACTCCCTTCAACTACCTCAGCTGGTCGACTGGTACAGCCATCACTAAAAGGAGGAAAAGTTTGGATGGCGAAATCACAACTCTTCTCCGTTTTGGCACCGCAGTGGTGGAACGAGCTCCCTGCCAATGTCAGGACTGCAGAGTCACTCCCCATCTTCCGGAAGAGACTCAAGACTCACTTGTTCAGAGTTCACCTGAACCCTGCATAACCCTACCCTCATGCTCTTATTTGTTGTACGGTTTGGCACTTTAATCACTCTTTGTAATTTGGCATTTAGTCAGAGATGTTGTATACCAGCAATGGTTAATCTAGCAATTGAAATGCTTGAAACTTGTTCTGGTGATTATCTTACTGTATTAGCAGCAATGAAATGTTTCACCTTCTTATGACAAATAAACTCTTTGTCGGTGGCTTTGGATAAAAGCGTCTGCTAAATGCCCTCAATGTTAGTGTAGCCAGGGGTGTAGGTAAGCCGTTACTGGCCAGTACAGCGTACCACTAAAATATTTGGAGGAGGTATGGCGTATCGAAAAGAAAAATATGCTGTCTCTGAGAGAAATGGCACTTTCAGCATGACAACACACCTGCTAAAATTCAAGATTCAAGACAACTTTATTGTCAGTATTCATGAATGTACAGGACATACACAAAAACCGAAATGTTGTTTCCCTCGATCCCTGGTGCAAGACTATACACAAGGCTATACACGGATGCAAAATGATACGGTCAAATGCTAAATCCCTTCTAATTCATAGCCTACATTTTCAGTTGCAGGGCCTGCTCAAGACAATACTATATATGGCAATATGATACGGTCCAGTATATATGGACAGCATAATACAGATTATTTTAAAAATAGTTCTTAAAGATGGTTCTTTAAAGTGGCTGTGCATGGTGGTGGGGGAGAGGAGTAGTGTGCAGGTGTCTGAGGGTTGATGGGTGGGGGTCAATGTCCAGGCTCTTGGGGAGAGGGGTTGTGTGCAGGTGTGTGGGGGTGAATGGGTGGGGGTTAATGACCCGAGTTTGTGGGGGCAGAGGGCAGAGAAAGAAGGTTAAGTGCTAGGTGGGAGTTCAGCATCCTGACCACCTGGTGGATGAAGCTGTCCTTCAGTCTGCTGGTCCTTGCCCTGAGGCTCCTCATCCTCCTCCCAGAGGGCAGCAGGCTGAAGAGGCAGTGGGAGGGGTGGGTGGAGTCGCCCACAATGCTGCGTGCTTTGTGGGACAGGCGTGTGTTGTAGATGTCCTGGAGGGAGGGGAGAGGGGCACCGACAATCTTCTCAGCTGCTCTCACTATGCGCTGCAGGGTCTTCCTACAGGATGCGGTGCAGCTGCCGTACCACACAGTGATGCAGCTGGTCAGGATGCTCTCGGTGGTTCCTCGGTAGAAGGAGCACATGATGGGGGTAGGTGCTCTCGCTCTCCGAAGTTTGCGGAGAAAGTAGAGGCGTTGCTCAGCTTTGTCAGCCAGTGATGCGGTGTTGCAGCTCCAGGAGAGGTACTCAGTGAGATGCACCTCCAGGAACTTGGTGCTGCTCACTCTCTCCACAGCAGCACAGGTTGATGGTCAGTGGGGGGTGCTGGGTGGAGGCTCTCCGGAAGTCGACAATAATCTCCTTCGTCTTCTGCACGTTGAGAGAGAGATTGTTGTCTCTGCAACCCTCGGCCAGTTGGCTCACCTCTTCTCTGTAGTTAGACTCATCGTTGTGGTTGATGAGCCCCACCACAGTGGTGTCATGCGCAAACTTGACGAAGAGGTTGTTGGTGAATGATCGAATGCAGTCGTGGATCAGCAGGGTGCAGAGAAGGGGGCTGAGCACGCATCCTTGGGGAGCCCCTGTGTTCAGCATGATTGTGCTGGATGCGTTACTGCCTACCGGGACTGCCTGCGGTCTTCCGGTCAGGAAGTCCAACAACCAGTTACATAGTGAGGTCTGCAGTCCTAGACAGTCCAGCTTCTTGATCAGCTGCTGAGGGATGATCGTGTTGAAAGCTGAACTAAAGTCAAGGAACAGCATCCTCACATACGAGTCCTTGGTCTCCAGGTGGGTGAGGGCTGAGTGGAGGAGGGTGGAAATTGCGTCATCAGTCGACCTGTTGGCCCGATATGCAAACTGGTATGTATGTATGTATTTTAATAGACAGACGTTCGTTGCAAAGTCTCCCAAATAAAAAAGCAGAATGTGAGAGGGGGTTCAGAACAATGGTCATCATTAAAACAGAGTTCATCATCAACACAGTGGGACCACCATGGAAGCAGTGGGATTCCCTTCCTTATGTAAAGACTTGACTGGGCAAAAGAAGGAGAGCTGCTCACTCATCAAGCGGCATGGCTCTCCCTCAAACAGATGGGGACAGCTACTTCAAGCCTCTTTGGAATTTATTTTAAGTGTTTTACTTTAACCTTCACTTTTCTGTTCTGTTCCACTGTTCTGTGTTCAATGTCCAAAATTAAAAGTCAAGATAGTTTTCAACTGTTAAAACGTAAAAAATGAAAAACGTTATTAAAATTATTGTGTTGTTGAAATGATGTGCAATATATTTGTAATCAAAAACCGATACAGGGGGATGAAAGAGTGATATACTAACCAGTGTGATAAAAAGAGGTCACTAGTGGTACACCTGAGTTCTGGTTCTGTAAGGAAATGTACAACAGGTAAAAACTGTACAGTATTTGTTCAGTCCCCTTGTTATGGTTATTGTTGTTATCATTGTTGTAGCTGATAGTCATCAATAACACATACGTGTATGGCTTATGGTCATTAACTCAGTGTTTTTGCAGTTTTTATTTTATTTTTATCAAGCGCCTTAGAAAACACAGCTGGTTTGTTCCAAAACAATATCTAGAGTCTGTGACACATGCAGTCAACTTTTGGGGCATTTAGCAGACGCTTTTATCCAAAGTGACTCACAGTGATTACGTCACTCCGTAAGCATGTGTGCATACACATAAAATGGTAAAGGCAACCAAATAGGAAATGCGAGAAGCGCCGCAAGCCAGTGATTCCAAACCTGATTTTTATGGATGTGTTTGTTCTGCATGTGTGTTGTCTTCACGTAGCCTTGCCATTCGCCCGCTGTTCTGTTAGATGCAGTGTTTCACCACACAGGCCACGCTCCGGCATTATTTGCTCCACAAATAAAAAAAGACCTTTGAGGCGGAAGAACGGCATGTTTTTTTGTAAATGGCGCTGCACACATTTGAAAGGAATGCACACACATGTGGGAATGGGCACACACGCACACACACACACACACACACACACACACACACACACACACACACACACAGATTGTTACAGGCAGACACACACACACACACACACACAGATTATTAAAGGCAGAATTACAAAATTAAACCTATGAACCCTCTCTATGATGCTGAGATTGTATATTTAAATTCTCATTTTCCCCATCTAATGCAAAATGAATTTTCCATTTCATCCCTAATAGCAGATGCCAGTATGTGTGTGTGTTCAGGGCCGGCCCTAGCCTTTTAAGGGCCCTAAACAGAATTTGATTAAAGCCTTTTGGGGCCCCCCTTCCACCGCCGTGGAGTCACCAGAAAATGTGAATTTAGTAGATGTGATTTCCGGGATTGTGGTTCATTTTAGGGTTGGCCAGCTGGAGATGGGCCAGGGGTGGAGCCAGACTTTGTGTACATCTGGGGCTTAGTCCAGAGGGGGGTCTGGGGGTTCTCCCCCAGAAAATTTTTAATTTCTAAGATGCGATTTCCTGCATGCTAGTCCCTTTTAGGGTGACCTGCTGGACTCTGGCAAATGCTAAATCCCTTCTAATTCATAGCCTACATTTTCAGTTGCAGGGCCTGCTCAAGACAATACTATTTAATGGAAAGAAACAATAACTATTCGGTTGTCATAACTTTAAAAGCTTAAAAAAGATCCGGGGCTTTTGAAGTGAGAATCGGGGCTTCAGCCCCAAAGGCCAAGCGAAAAGACGTAACAGTAGGCTAAGTCATGTCGGCGATTTGGGCATATTTTAAGATAAAGCGTCATCCGGCAGACTGTAAGATCTGCACCATAGTGCTTAGTACACAGAGTTCACTGACGCTAGCGGCGTAAGACCGAAGCAGCCAACCTTATGACGTCTTGCAAAAGCGAGAGAAAATGTCCAAAGACAACTCACGGGCAATACAAATAACAGAGGCACTTACTCACTTCATAGCGCTCAATGACCAGCCACTTTCAGTTGTTGATAATGTCGGATTTCGCCATCTTTTAAAAGTGCTAGAGCCCATATATGAGATTCCCAGTCGCCTCTACATCACCGATGTGATGTTGCGAAAGGTGTATGATAAAGTGAAAGATCACGTTGATGTCATTTGACAACATAGTTCGTTGATTTGTTTAGCCTTTCTGAAGAAACATGGGAATAGTGCCACATGGTTTGTGTAGGCCTACTTGAAAGAAGGATACTTTTGATAACTGAAATGTGATAATGTGCTTATTTAAGCAATAGTTCTGATCACTTTTTGTGATTCATTTTTGTTGTTATTCGCTTTATCTGGTTATATTTACATTTTGTCTAATGTGATGGCATTTTGTCTTTGAAGGCGTTTTTTGTTATAACCAGAAAACTCTGTTTAGTTTTGGCTTGGAATAGCCTGTTCAAATGAATTGCACTTCTTTTATAGAGATCAAATCTAGAAAGTATCGGTATCGGTACTCGGTATCGGTAAGTACACAAATAAAAGTATCGGTATCGTATCGGTTTGAAAAAAGTGGTATCGCTGCATCCCTAATCACATCACATATCCTGGGATATTTACCTGAGGGGCCCCATTCAGACATCAACCCATAACCCATTTTGTATGAATAAGGAGCACTATTAAGACATAACACATTCTGTATTTGATCTGGGGCCCCATTAAGAGAGAAATCCACCCTTGTACCAATATAGTAGTTATTTACCCCAAACTAGTGTCTTTTTAACCTTAGAGGGTACTGAAATCACACATTTATTTTTAACTCTCATATTTGAAATGAAACTATAAGTGTGGTTTACTGAACTTGAATTGAAAAATAACAAAATACAACAGCAGGCATTGCATTTGTTGTAAACAAGTAAACCAGCTTAATGACTTGTTTTTCTGTTTAAACTTGGAACAGACAGACAGACATACTTTATTGATCCCTGAGGGAAATTGCCTAAATTGCCAGATCTGCAAATGGGCATTCAATGTGCAATCTTCAACGACAAAATAAAACCAAAATAGACAATATAAATGTAAATAATGTAATCAAAAATAAAATGTCTTATTTAAATCAAATACAAAAATAATTAGATACTTAAATAATTAAAGTGCCTCAGTATTCCACTTATGTTTTTAAAACTTTTAAAGTGATGGTTTGGAGTAAAATTCACCCTGAGGTAATTTCCACCAATAATCCAGCCAAATACCCCCTCAGATGCATTTTTAGCAACGGTCAATATTTATCAAGTTTAGGGGTTATCAGCCGAATGGCTTAATACTGGAGTGAATGGTACAGTGTGTATATCTCGTAAATTACCCCACTAATAATGCATGGATTGTTACCCAACTTCTGTAGTAGTACATATATGGTCTGTACTTACAAAACGAGGCATTTTAAAGTTTGTAAGTACACCAGGAGTTTATTTAAAAGAGCACTTTCCTGATAGCTTCAACTCTCTGTTGCTAAGGCTACTGCTGCATCAACGTCACTTCCGTCTTTCCGGAAAAGTTCGTAAAAGTCCTCTTCAAAACTCACAAGTGTAAGTCAACCCTCCATCGAAATGTATTGACAACTGAAATAATTGAATACTTGATATTATGTACATTGTGTACAACAGTCCCCAAATCCATAGTTTAGATTTTATATGCCCATTTATTTGCAGAGGACTTTTAAGAACTTTTCCGGAAAGACGGAAGTGACGTCGACGCAGCGGTAGCGTAGCAGCAGAGAGTTGAAGCTATCAGGAAAGTGCTCTTTTAAATAAACTCCTGGTGTACTTACAAACTTTCAAATGCCTCGCTTTGTGAGTACAGACCCTATATGTACTACTACAGAAGTTGGGTAACAATCCATGCATTATTAGTGGGGTAATTTACGAGATATACACACTGTACCATTCACTCCAGTACTAAGCCATTCGGCTTATACCCCTAAACTTGACCAATATTGACCGTCGCTTAAAATGCATCTGAGAGGGTATTTGGCTGGATTATTGGTGGAAATTACCTCAGGTTGAATTTTACTCCGAACCATCACTTTAACTTTAGTTTTCAACTTCTTAAAACAGTCAAAACTGAATACTAAAAAAGAAGAGTAATAACAACAAGTGTTCAACAATGACAATTATTCCTGAAAACTAGAAAAACTAGGGGGGGGGGCCTGGTGGCCAGGGGGCCCCAAGCGGCCGCTTAGTTCGCTTATGCCTCGGGCCGGCCCTGTGTGTGTGTGTGTGTGTGTGTGTGTGTCGGTGAATGTGTGTAATTAAGGGTGAGTGAGAGAGATCGAGAATAGAGCGAAAGAGAGATCAAATGTTTGTCAGTTGTGCCTTCAACAGCTCTACAGCTCTAATCCCTGATGGCGAATGTTTACGTGGCCGTGACCACTGAGTCTGCACTCTGACAAACTGTTTACAGTCTCCTGTTATCACTATTTGTGTGCTCCTCTCTCTCTCTCTCTCTCTCTCTCTCTCTCTCTCTCTCTCTCTCTCTCTCTCTCTCTCTCTCTCTCTCTCTCTCTCTCTCTCTCTCTCTCTCTCTCCTCTTTCTCTCTGTCTCTCTTTCCCCCTCTCTCTGTCTGTTATCTGCATGTGCATTTGTTTGTACATTAAGGTTATACAGTCGGACACCACTACTATGATACAACCTGCTACAGTAGCCTAGTGGCTGCTGTAGTCATAGTAGGATACTAGGAGAGGAGTGGTTAGCATCGACCAACCCAGCAGCGGACAGGCCAGCCCTTCCCTTTCTTCCTTTATAGCTGCTGCTGTCTCCCCCACCAGCACAAGGGGCTAAAACTAACGTGACAGAAGGTAGGCAATCATTTACACACACACACATGCACACACATACACACACACACACACACACATGCACACACACACATGCACACACACACATGCACACACACACACGAAAGAAACCTAAAATGATTCCTTTACCAAATGCTGATCTTTGCTGCTGCTGGTCTGTTTGTCCAATGCATGTGCCTCTTCTAATCCTGAAGCCTGTGCCAGGCGGGAATTACACTGGCTGCTTGCCATTATTGCTGTTGGTGCCTTTATAAATAAAACATGTTCATGAATGGACTAATGTTTTAGATGTAGCCGCCTGTAACACTGGAAGAGGATTATAGTAAGACTTTTAAAACAAAGTTTACAGGGCCGACTGCCAAGGCAAATATATGTGTGAGGCAATATATTTTATTTGTTTTATTTGTCTATAATCATGTATTCCTAATTGATTGTTTGTGTATATATATATATATATATCCTTTTTTTTTGTATGTATTATCTAGTGAGGAAATACAGACCGGACAGTTGATAAATCATATACCGATATCTATGAGGTTTTATGGCCTCTGCACCATATCATGAACTCTGCTCAGCGGCGGCTGACAGGCAGCTGACAGCTGGTGTGGAAGCAGACAAAGATATCCCAGTGGCATGCACTGTAATGGACTACTGAGATGTGTTGTTGTAACATCACAGTCTGCCTGTACAGTCACTCCCTGCTCTTGTTGGCAATTTAAATTCTAAACAACTTCTTAATTTAACTAAATATTTTCATGATTGTAGTTTTGTGTGCTGCTCTTCTACGCAATCCCAAGATGTCTGCCAGGTGACCTTTAACTTTTTGTTAATACCTCTGGGCAGTTGTCCCAGTGTTACACAGGCCTACACACTCTCAAGCAAAGATTAAAGAGCGCAGCAAGATGGATCAGGGCCTGGGAAATACGTTGACAACAATGAGGTACATTCTCCAACTCTAGGGGCGCCATTTTAGTAAGCTCAAGTGTTACAGAAGCCGGAAGGCTGACTGGAGCGTGCTGCAGGCAGAAGGTGGAGGCTCTATAATCTTTGGTCTGAAGTGTAACGATGAGGTTGATACATCGATAGATTTATTTATTTATCATTGTACAGCAGTACAACGGAATTAAAAGCAAAACCTTAAAGTGCCATCACATAAAAAGACAGACAAACAATACACAATAACAATAACAACAAACAGTGCCGTTCCAACGTTAAGTATAAAAATATAGATAAAAATAAAGAACAGGGTCAATAATAAATAAATAAATAATATGTATGTATATGTGTATGTAGATATGATTGTATGTTGTCAATGTCTATTTTGGTTCAGTAGTTTGATGGCTTTGGGATAAAAACTGTTTTTTCGGCTCACATCTTAGAAACGGTGGCCTATAGATAGCGAGACGATAAAGGGCCATCTAGTGGTCGATAAGAATATGGTTGAATTGGGATTATATGATGTGCCCAGACATACAAGGTTTGGCATGAAATTATGTTCATTTATACAAGTTGTTTAATCCTATGTGGCCTTATTGGCTTGAATCGAGCCTAGAATGTTGAGCATGGCTTATCAAAATGGCGTCGATTCAGTCGAACGTCACAACTGATCTATCTTGCTCCGCTCTATAATCTTTGCTCTCAAGCTTTAGTCCTGCATTTTCAAGTGTATGATGGGTAAAATCTGCTTACCATTCATGCAAACACATTTGACATGTTTGGTTGATCCTCGCCTATAGATTCAATGAACAATAACTCGCTTGATACAACAATAATAAATCCAAAGGTGTGGATATCATCAATAAGTCAATCATTAAAGTGATTATGTCAGTGTGGCGGGTGAATGAATGAGAAAATACACTGCAATATATGATCATGATTTGTAGGTGATTGGTAGATAAAACGTAAAAGCAACAGACACTACTAAACAACTGACTGCTAGTAAAATCAGTGGACAAGAATGACAGTAAAGTGTGCAGTGCATAGCTGAACTGGAAACTCGACAGCTCATATGTCTGAGGAGGTATCTGGGCCCAAGAAGCAATCTATGGCAGTGCGTTGAAACATAAGTCATGCGTGCAGTTGAAACCCAAGCAAGCCCAGCGCTTGCTTGGGTGTTAATGACAGCATCTTATTCATTTTGAGCCACGCCATCAGGTTCAAGAGGTTTGCATCCAAAGGAATGTACCTGGAAATTAAAGTAGTGCGCTTGTTTCTGTAGCCAGTCATGGATTAGAATGGACATATGCTAACACCTGGGAGTCTTAGTCAGGACAGCATCGGAAACGCCTCCTTTGTACACTCCTTTGTACTTCAACCAAGTGTGGAAAAAAAAAACTGAAATCGATTAAATATTACTGGCTACATCTCGGTCTGTAGGGAAGGACCAGGCCCGGGGTGGCCATCGGGAGGTTCGGGAGGGTTCCCGGTGGGCCGGTCCATTTTCAAATGTATTTTGGGCCGCTTGAGTGGGGGAAAATAATGTTGACCATTGATTTATCATCTCCTAAAGTAGACGTTCTTCATTCGTCTGACATTTCAGCCCCAGCATGGCAGTATATGTTATATGGATTATACAATCTAAGGTACTTCTCCCCTCCCTAATATCTGAGTTGGTTGGGTCCATGGTTGGTCTGTTATTTAGCGGTACTGGTAAAGCCTAGTTTATACTTCTGCGTAAAATGCCGTACGTCGGGTACGGAGAGCCCTCTCCGTCGTCTCCGTCGGCCCGAAATATTTTAAGTATCCGTCACTCCGTCAACGCACAACGGAGACCGCAAGGGCTGCGATTGGTCCTCTAAACACGTCATTTACACATGAATGACTCACAATGAATCACATTCTATCGCTATCGACTTCTATCACAACGTAAACACTGGCAGCGCCATTTATGTACGCTTTATACGCTATACGCTTTACTATATGGACGCATAAGCTCCAAAATGCAAGCCGACCTACTTGAACTTGTGAAATTTAAAAGAGACGGTGGCAAATTGCAAGTTTGTGTACGGTTTTTACTCTTAAAAGCATTTCATTTATAATGTAGGCCTATCCCCTTTTATATTTTATTAATTAATTAATTGATCCCCTCTTAACTATTTTTCCCTTTTGTACTTATTTACTTGCATGAATGTCATGGCCAGTCTTGCGTAGCGACCCCTACTGGTCAAGCGGGAAATTGCATTGCGTATCCGTCACCACGACGGAGAACTATGAGGGCTCGAGGGGTGTCCGTAGTTACCATAGACTGTATATATATGGACAAACCCTCCGTGACGTCACCCATAGACTTCTTAACAGCGGAGATGAAGCCTAAAATTGAGCTTCTGGGCGCCGCCATCTTGGACATTTCAGTCTGTGTTCTAAGCCCGCCTACCTCCGGCCAGACCAATCAAAGCCTCAAATCCGTGAAGGTCATGCCGTGATGACATATGACAGCTGCCAATCAAGTTGATCACGCCCTTAATTATTCATGAAATAAATCCTTCTCTGTGCATTAAAATAATGGATTCTAAAAAAATTCACCCCCCTCACAGTTGTCATGGACTCGAACACTACTGAAAGACACCAAAACCGTTTTTTGAACCAGGCTGTAAACATGTTTATTTTGGCTGTAAAGTTGGACATTTTAACATGGGTGTCTATGGGAGTTCTTTCCTTCTGCAGCCAGCCTCAAGCGGCCAGTCGAGGAACTGCAAGTTTTTGCACTTCCGCATGGGCTTCATTTTTCAGCATGGAATGTTGCCGCTTGGTAGTTACGCAGTCGGATTACGGATTACGCAGTCGGAGAAGTATAAACTAGGCTTTACACATGTCATGCTGGAGTTTACATGTTAATGTTCACGTTTGGCAGCATCTTCTTCCAGCGCCCTTATTTTTTAAAACTGGCCTTTTCAGCTCCTCCTGGCCTTTTTCTGCTCTCCATAACCAACGATTCGGGTCAGGTTTCTGTCCTCTCATCTGTTCAGCCCAAGCAGTAGGACATGGTTCAAGTGACATTTTTTTATCCTGGATTTTACATTTGGCAACCACCCTATATTGATATCCAATTAAAAAAAGGGATAGTAACAGTTCTGCGCTGTTCATTTATTCAAATTCTTCCACCACTGCAAAAAGTGGGCCGGTCTGGGCCCAAAACTACCGTGCTGAACTTAGGTCCCACCCCAGCCCTGGGAAGGACTGTCAAACTGTCACCATGACGACAGTTTCCTTTCCCCTGCAGGGTTCATCCATGGCAATGTCGTTCTTCCTGTTCGTCCTGCTCCTGCTGGTGCTGCTTTGCAGTGGATCCCAGGCCCAGCCTCAGGATGACCTCACCGTCAACACGCTAACTGGAAAAGTGCGAGGGGTGCGGCTGTCGGTGGAGGGCCAGGACGTAAGGGCGTTCCTGGGCGTTCCCTATGCCAAACCGCCACTGGGGGAGCTGCGTTTCAGACCCCCCATTCCAGCGGAGAAATGGGAAGGGGTGAAAAATGCAGCTAATTTCTCAAATACCTGCTATCAGCTGTCGGATACAACATATCCAGGTGTGTTTGGACTTTGGTGCACGATTCTGTCTCTCTTTACGGACTGAGCCACTCACTCATTCACGCTCCAGTGTTTATCAAGCATCTAAGGCCCTTTGTAACAAAGTCATCCAAACTAATTTGATGCAGTTGTTCATGGATAAAGGATCTGATGTAGCACAACTATGCTCATCCATCTGTGACATAGGTCATGGAGAGTCAGCGGTTGAGCTGGGGATACATAGTTATTTTAAACAAAGCAAAGGGAGGTTCTGTGTTCAAAATGCATTTCAGTCAAGCATGCTGTCGTTAGTTTAAACTTACTGGCTCAGCTGTTCCACAAGAAACACAAGCTGAACAGGAGGGATCATGTGTACGACACAAAGAACTTTACGCCTGGAGGAGCACAAATACCTTGATTCACGGCTGTGAATTGAGAGGTGTGGTCATCATGTGTGTGTGTGTGTGTGTGTATGCATGTGTGTGTGTGCGTGTGTGTGTGTGTGTGTGTGTGTGTGTGTGTATGTGTGTGTGTGTGTGTGTGTGTGTGTGTGTGTGTAGACCAGTTAACTTATGTTTCACTCACCTTATGTTTATTTTTTTTCATGTATGCTTACTTAACAGGGTTTAGTGGGGTGGAGATTTGGAACTACAATACCCCAGTGAGTGAGGACTGTCTCTATCTCAATATCTGGACCCCGCATCTCAAAAACCCACAGCAAGCCTTGCCAGTGCTGGTGTGGATCTATGGAGGCGGGTTCATTACAGGGACCTCCTCTCTGGCCCTTTATGATGGACGCTTCCTGAGCCAATCAGAAAATGTGGTCGTGGTGTCAATGAACTACAGGCAAGGCAGCCAAAGTGTGCATTCATCAGTACAAAACAACTGACACAATCCGAACGTAAACGATGACAGTAACTCAATAACTTATTTGTCTTGACTTGGGCCCAATCTCAATTCTCTATCTTACCCCTTCCCCTTCCCCTTCCCCTTGGCCCTTCCCCTTCCCCTTCCCCTTGGCCCTTGAAACAGAGGGGTAAGGGCTACATGCCCCTATGAATTGAGACAACACTCGGTACGGTTACGTCATCATACATTGACGACAAAAAGTTGACAATTTGTTATAGGCCTACACACTGCATGGTGTTTTGTATCTTTTTCAGTTAATACGGTTTTGAATTTTATTGATGTTCAGAAACAATGTCTTTGTTAACCAACATGTCTTTATTTACAATTATGAATGGCTACAACATTGAACGCATGACTCACTCCCACATTTGCTTTGAAGCGTATTTTGATTTAGCGTATTTTGATTTCGGACATTTCTGCTCGTTTTCGTGTCGAAAACGTATCAGCTGCCGGGTAGACATGCATGGAGTTCATTGCTAGTCAGAGAAATGTGTAGTTGTGCACTCAGCAATGTAACGTTCGCATATCGATTTTCAAAAAAAGTTTCGATTACGAATATGGTTGCAAATATATAGGTACAGGACTGTTTAGAGCACAAAACAATACTGTCGTAAATTTTAAATCAATTATTTCAGCCGAAAATACTTACATTTATGTGACTCTCGTTGAGATCTGGCCGCGATTGTTGCCGGTTGCGCATTGTAATGGGTACCCCTTGGTTTCAAGTAAGCTCCCGATCTCACTTGGTTTCAAGGGGTGTATACCCCTTCCCCTTGGCCCTACCCCTCGGTCGAAAAGAGAATTGAGACAGCTCTTGGTCTCACGTGAACGCGCAAAACCAAGGGGAAGGGGTAAGGGGAAGGGCTAAGATAGAGAATTGAGATTCAGCCTTGAAATCATGCTTGATATTAATCTTAAGTCTGATGGCAGCTGAGCTCGGATCCGGCTGAACCAGGCGTTTCACTTTCCATCAACATCAACACAGATTGGCCAATGTAGAAGAACACCTACCCCTTCTGGAAGCTTCACCCACTCACACTAGTTAGGTTTCTTCAGTCACAAACAGGACATAAGGCAGAGCTCCGTCCTTTGCAGCTGTCGGCATCCGGCTCAGGCTCTCTCTTCTGCTGTATCGTAGCAGGACTGAAATTACCTCACACTGAACAGCCAGACATGGTCCCACATCACCATCCGGCTCAGGCTCTCTCTTCTGCTGTACCGTAGCAGGACTGAAATGACCTCACACTGAACAGCCAGACATGGTCCCACATCACCATCCGGCTCAGGCTCTCTCTTCTGCTGTACCGTAGCAGGACTGAAATGACCTCACACTGAACAGCCAGACATGGTCCCACATCACCATCCGGCTCAGGCTCTCTCTTCTGCTGTATCGTAGCAGGACTGAAATGACCTCACACTGAACAGCCAGACATGGTCCCACATCACCATCCGGCTCAGGCTCTCTCTTCTGCTGTACCGTAGCAGGACTGAAATGACCTCACACTGAACAGCCAGACATGGTCCCACATCACCATCCGGCTCAGGCTCTCTCTTCTGCTGTACCGTAGCAGGACTGAAATGACCTCACACTGAACAGCCAGACATGGTCCCACATCACCATCCGGCTCAGGCTCTCTCTTCTGCTGTACCGTAGCAGGACTGAAATGACCTCACACTGAACAGCCAGACATGGTCCCACATCACCATCCGGCTCAGGCTCTCTCTTCTGCTGTATCGTAGCAGGACTGAAATGACCTCACACTGAACAGCCAGACATGGTCCCACATCACCATCCGGCTCAGGCTCTCTCTTCTGCTGTACCGTAGCAGGACTGAAATGACCTCACACTGAACAGCCAGACATGGTCCCACATCACCATCCGGCTCAGCTCTGCTGTATCGTAGCAGGACTGAAATGACCTCACACTGAACAGCCAGACATGGTCCCACATCACCATCCGGCTCAGCTCTGCTGTATCGTAGCAGGACTGAAATGACCTCACACTGAGCAGCCAGACATGGTCCCACATCACCATCCGGCTCAGCTCTGCTGTATCGTAGCAGGACTGAAATGACCTCACACTGAACAGCCAGACATGGTCCCACATCACCATCCGGCTCAGCTCTGCTGTATCGTAGCAGGACTGAAATGACCTCACACTGAACAGCCAGACATGGTCCCACATCACCATATGGTTTTCCACAACAGGCTGGGGGTGCTGGGCTTCCTTTCGATGCCTGAAAGCGATAATATTCGCGGCAACGCGGGCTTACTGGACCAGCAGCTGGCCCTCCGCTGGGTGGCAGATAACATTGCATCTTTTGGAGGTGACTCCTCAAAGGTAGAGTTTGTTAAAAAAAAAAGTCAAATTTGTTCATCTTTTATTCATGCTGTTATGATTCATAATGGCCCGCAGAGCCCGCCTGAAGAAAACATATTTTCAGAATGATCCGAAAAAAGTTTATCTGACAATTCCGCATTGCACATTATCTCGTCCACTACAACATACTATCTAGTGCGCACGGAAGAGATACACAAAGCATGCACAGTATCTTTTGAACAAGTTCTTTTACTTTTGTCATTTGCATGCCCAATTGTATGGGGAGAATAACCAGTCAGGCAAGATTCTTTTCTGTTTCAACGTCGCCTCTCAGGCTTTGTTTGAATGTGGTCAATCTAAATTTTTATCGGTCGACACTGCTAAGCTAATGTGTGGTGCTCCGGTGGGTGGCGTTTTCCAGGTGACCCTGTTTGGGGAGAGTGCTGGAGCAGCGTCTGTGGGCTACCACCTCCTCTCACCGGGCAGCCACGGTCTCTTCAAACGGGCGGTCCTGCAGAGTGGCACCCCCAACGCGCCCTGGGCCAGCGTCAGCCAGCAGCAGGCATTGGAGAGGTATCCCCGGGTCTCATCTGTCATTAAAGTCTACCTGACAACTCCATAGTGCTATCAACCAAAACGGACCAGAACATGTGCGTTCAAATCTTCCAAGCATTGCATGTGTCCACCAAAAATCTAGAACCCATAGCAATAAACGGCGTGTTTGAGGCAGGACAGTCATCGGTTTAGGTTTTAGAAAGGCAGAAGGTAAACACCCACACCTTCTCCTCGAGGAATCTGTTTTCCCCGTACATTGTAGTCACTAATTATAAGGATGTCGTTATTGTGTTATTCTGTTATAGAACCCGGGTTCTAGCATCTCTCCTGGGCTGCCCCCAGTCCCCTGCAGCCGATCTGCAGAGGTGTCTCCAGGCGGCTGACCTGGAGGCCATTGTGACCCTGCAGTTCCAGTTGAGTTCGAAGAGCACGATCTCAGCGGCAGCCTTCCTGCCGTCGGTCGACGGGAACTTCCTCCACGACAGCCCGGAGGTACGTGCACGCAGCTCCCAGTCCCGGTGGGGCTCGCTGGTCTTAAAAATGCTTGCAGTTATTGCAAAGAGCAGCCAGATCTTTTTTTTCTGTAGTACATAATACGTAAAACAGTACACTCCACAAATGTTGCCCATTGACTTGACTGACTCATGTTATTCGTTGTGCCTTGTTATTTTTCCATCTCATTTTAACAACTGTCAGCTGACAACTGACTCGATCATGAATCTCTAATCATGGGAACAAATTAAAAGATGATAATTGTCCTTGCCAATCAAATCTCCGCTGTGGTAATTGTTGTTTGTCAGGGTTTCTATTTATAACTGAATACCCACAAATAAACTGTTTGGATGTCTTATTCTTCTGCTACTGCAATAATTTAAAGTCATGTGTGAAGTCACACTGAGACACACACCTGTCTGCCTCTCCACCGATCTTACAGGTGTTGCTCAAGACTGGCAACTTTAAGAAGACTGAGGTGCTTTTTGGCCTCAATAAAGATGAAGGAACGTACTTCCTCCTCTTCGGCTTGCCAGGCTATAGCCTCGCTGGCGAGAGTCCTATCAGTAGGACAAACTTTCTTGACGGCATTCAATTAACACTACCTGGAACCAGCAACACGACGAAAGAGGCAGTCATTTTCCAGTACACCGACTGGAGCGATGTGGACAATGGGACGAAGAACAGAGATGCCATGGGTGACGTGGTTGGAGAGCAATACTTCAGTTGTCCCGTGTTAGAGTTTGTCCGCGGGTAATCAGCAATGTGACAGGAATGCATGGTGGATATTGATGCATGTGTACATGTTACATGAAGGATGTGGTATATTATGCTGCACAAATACTATGATCTAGCGCACCTTGATGCGTTAATGGGTGGATTTCAACTCCCATAAGGGATGACTCCCAGATGAGTTGTGATAGGAGATAAGTCCAACTGTTGGCCTTGGCCTGACCACTAGAATGGGTTACTAGGATGAGTGTGGCCTAAGGCCTGTCGACCACAGTCCTCCAACTCATCTATATTCTGTCTCCAGGTATTCCGAGCATGGAGGTAAAGCATTCCTCTATCTGTTTGATCACCGCTCCACCACAAACCCCTGGCCAGCATGGATGGGTGTGATGCATGGCTACGAGATAGAGTTTGTCTTCGGGATGCCGCTGAACGCGACCCTGAACTACACAGACAGGGAAGTGAACATGAGCAGGAGCTTCATGAAGCACTGGGCCAACTTCGCCCGGACAGGGTACCGACTGACCTTAATCCTTGGTCCTTAGAAAACCATCAACGCTATGTTGGAGGAGCTTTCTGTGATGATGTGCTACTTTTCACTGTTTGGTCTTAGCAATCCTGGCCACGTCGGGGCTCCCTGGCCCCTGTATGAGGCAGAAGGCCAGCTCTACAACACTCTGAACACCAATCCTCCGCAGCAAAACAGCAAGATGATCGCTCAACAGTGTCAATTTTGGACCAATTTACTGCCACAGATCCAGAGAGTGTCAGGTAAGGTATTCCAGACACACACAGACACACACACACACACAGACACACACACAGACACACACACACACACACACACACACACAGACAGAGGCGCGACTGACCCCTTCTTTTCACATTGGTCATCTGACGAATACGGACACCGGACCTCCTGAGAGAGCTTATTTTCAAACACAGACCGAGCAACAATGCACACATCAGGTGATGGCGCTCAGTGATCTCTGTGAGTCACTTAAAGCCGTCTTCCTGCCCGGGCTCCCACAGCTCGGCTCCCAGTAGCGCTGCAGGTGTGAGTGGGAGGAGGGCCGCTCACCACTTCACTGAATGCTAATCACACAGGCGGTCAATAATTCTCGTCCACCCCTGCAATGAACACACCATTACTCAGAGTCACTCTTGGCGCACCAAAATGCAAACCCAGACACACTTCCTAAACCAGGCCAAAGGATTTGATGGTCATCATGGCAATCTTGCCATTTTACATCTGGTTATTGTTGGACCTACCTAATATACGCAGTAATCATAATAGGGATGGGTCAAGATATGAACTGAGCCACACATCTCAGAAGGAAAGTTTCTTTCCAAAACGTCACGCATGTTATTTTTGGTGAACAACGAAAGAAACAAACACAAAAACAAATAAAGTTATCCTGCTGTGTAGTTTGTTTTTTCTCTTCACTTAAAGATTCACAGTAGAACTGAGGCTCTCGGTGTCCTCATGCTTCATGCTTGATGTGGCGTGGGTGAAAGATGTGGAACGTGAATGCAGGACTAGTGTCTGTGTTCCTCTGTTCTCTAGATGATCTGGATTCGTGTGTGGGCTCGTCCGGGACTCTGGGCAGCGGTTCTGTGTTCCTGGTCGCCATGACGCTTCTGGCCCTCGTCTCGCACACAGCTTAGAGCTCCGCATGTGCTGACGCCGACGCCCATGCAGTGAATTATCGTCAGAAAGTTATCTTTTATTTGTGTGAAGTGGATCATTTTGTAATATATTTTTCACTTGATAGCCGGGACTGCTACAGCAGACGGGCCCTCTGCCCAGATGGATTGTAGAAACATTAGAGGTTTGACTTCACTGTACAAAATGAAGCAATGCATAATTTTATGAACAAGTGATTGTGAAGTAACTTTTTCATGTCATATCTTGTGTCACCAAATAAAGGTCACAACGTTGATATGAAGAGCTAATCTGATCTACTTTGATGGATGAATGATCCTACGTGTCCTCTAACACATATATATATATATATGAACAAGTACAAAGGAGAAAATGAAAATGTCAAACAACAGAATGTTGTGATAATGTACTATGCAATGTAACTTAAAAATCAAACCCTAGTATAAATATTATCGTATACACACACACATATATATATATATATATATATATATATATATATATATATATATATATATATATATATTTATACTAGGGTTTGATTTTTAAGTTACATTGCAGAGTACATGATCACAACATTCTGTTTGATCTGTTGTTGTTTGTTGTTTGTTCATTTTCTCCTTTGTACTTGTTCATACTTTTTGCAAAACAATTTGCATAGCATTTCATTTGATTAGACTATACTGCTCTTGGATTTGTGCTCACAAACAAGAACACATTAACATTGTGATAATCACAACGTAAGCCACAAACACGACAATATAAGCTTGAATGAGCATCTTTGAGTCCTTGAGCACACTTAAATATGTAAGTAACACTTATAAAATGATTAAAAAAAACACACTCTATCACTGCTCTTTTAAGTGTTTTGAGTGTTTAGCTCCTCGTGCGCTGGTTTGATGCCGACATATGTTCACCTGCTGCTTCAGGTGCAGTTGAGCTCAGTTTGGAGTAGATAAAGAGAGGAACAGAAAGGTGTGGGGCATACAAACAGAAGTGTAAAGGAGTCTGCAGAGACAGGGGCCCAGGCATTAGCCGTGGCATCAATGTAGCTCCCTTCATGAAGGCGCTTAGCATTTAGCCAAGGAGGAGAACATTGTCCTGAGTGTGTCTCATCCATTATGGATAAGGGGGAGATAGCAAGGGAGGAAGCAAGAGAGGAATGATGGCAAGAGAAAGAGATAAAGCGATAAAGGAAAGTAAAGGCCACAAGGCTGTATAGGATTCCTAATAGCACTCCATGGAGAGAAGGAAAAACAGTAATTGTTGGACCACTATAGTGGTATGTTTGATATACCAAGTCACTTGTAGTCAGTGGCAGACTAATACATATAAAAGCAGACACAGCAGCATACAGGAATGAAAACTACTGTGACAGGTATGTTTTATCTCTAGCCCTTCCACGCTTTGGTGTGGCTGCGTGGTAGCCATCCACACTGGTGCACTGAGCTTTTATTATTCAGGTACGGCAAGACTGATTGTGGTAACATTTATTCTAAAATAATCTTGTTCTTTGCATCCATTGGTTTTAGACATTTTTGGCGTTTTTTTTTTTTTTTCTATACATGCTTTGTATTCAATTAAGTCAAGGTTAGGTTAGTGTATACACACAGTGTCACAAATCAGACTTTAGATTGATATCTGAAGTTAAATCAGGGTGAATGCCCCATTTCACTTACTTACTTACTTCAAAATCAACACAATATAGACTGGCCATTGTAGAACTACACTTACTAATATTCCCTTCTGAGAGCTCACATGAACGTCTAACTTTTAGGAAACAAGTTGCAGTTCCACCCTTGGTATTTTAGTTTCTGGGCCAACTACTGTTCTGTCTCACCCCAGAGGTTCTGTTAAAACAGACTGCAGGATCCCAGATAAGGGTGACCGTGTCAGAGTGAGGATGTCCTGTTTTGTCTTTGTAAACCAATGAGTCATATTAGGAAAACAAATCTCATCGAAAACCTGGGACAGCCATTTCATGAGGAATGTTCTTCACTGTGATGTCAGGAGGTGGAATGAGTCGGCGGTGGAGCAGCGAAGGCCTCGGTCACGAGGACAGACACGACACCAGCCAGAATGTGCTCCTCTCACCCTAAAACTAGGATTATCAGCAGTGTTTGTCAGGCCTGCCTGACATGAAGCACTCAGAACAGAGTCCCCCTCTCTTCTGAGTCACAGCGATAAAAACTCTAAAGTAGGTGCCTTCGGCAAAATACAAGTTAACCACAATCCAAAAGAAATGCAGAAATGACAAGCAGGGAGCAGCACACGGACAGACCAAATAGAGGCACCACAGCGAGCCATGGGGGGAGATGCATAACGGGCAGCACAGGTGAACAGAATGGGTAATCAACTCAGGTGACATGTATTTAACGAATGAGACGAGGTGGGAGATGACTATTGTTTGCGGTCCATTGAAAAGACACGGTGCCAACTGGCAGGAGGAACAAAAGACCAAACCTAGAGCACATTGTCCGAATGAGAGAGAAGTTGAGAAATTCGAATACATTGTAAGGCAACACTGATCTCATTGAGGTCCACAGTGTGGGCAGTGGAATAGAAGAGCATCTGACAGGGCTGAATAACAACCAAAATAGTTCTGAAATTCGATAATTTTTTCAGTCAATAATCCTTTCCACAAATACATACAGAGTTGCCTGCATAATACACAGAGGATGTGGCATCTTCAACCAGGATTGACTCGAACCAGCAGTTGGGTTTTTTTCGTAGTCTTGTCACGGGTTCGTTGTCCGTGCGTTGAAAAAATGATGGTTCAGCCGGCGAACTTTGGTGCGGTGATATTTATTTAAGAAAACAAAACCTGTCCACAGGTTGCTTTGCAGCCTTGTAAAGGAAAGGCTCAGACGTAGGGAAGAGTTGCACGCAAAAAGTCACCAGGTCCTCCTTGAACTTCTTGAAGTTGTTCTGCTCTAGAACCTCGTGGCGTTTCACCCTCCGATCGGCCAACCCCATTAATATTGCTTTATTTACCACCATCCCACTTCTGACACCAAATGTCACGGGTTCGTTGTCCGTGCGTTGAAAAAATGATGGCTCAGCCGGTGAACTTTGGTGCGGTGATAATTATTTAAGAAAAACAAAACCCCAAAACCCAAACACCCAGTGGAAGACAAAAATCGGCCACAAGATAGACGTACCGGTACAAACAAAAAAACATGGTATTTACCTGCGTTGCATCTTTTGGTCGAGCTAGGACCTCAGGTAGCATCCCGGTCTTTTCCCCTACTGCCCTGGGTTCCTCTTATATAACCCATAAGCCCCTCCCCCGGGCAAACCAACTCCTAATTGCAGGGGGGTTTTAGTCTAGCCTAGCATTTTAAGACTTGTGGTTCACCCAAACCACATCCCACAGATGGTGGACAACAGATAACCACAACATATAAAACACTTTCCCCACCGTTTGCATATGCCCGGACACAATACACCGGGCAAAACTCCCCCAGTCCCCTTTAATGGTGGAGTCCATGGTCACCTGACCTGCCGTAGCGCGCCACTAGCGCTATTTACGGCAGCACTCCGGCAGTGCCTCGGCTTGGCCCCGAGACCAACTGCGACCGCGGCAGCAGGTGAGTGTGTCCCCTCTTGCTTCCCGATGGGCTCCGCTGGAACGGGGAGAGCGCTGCGTGCGCTCCCGGCACCGGCTCTCTCCGAGCGCGAGCCCGTGTTGTCGCGTAATGACAGGGCGTTCAAAGGCGCTCCGTCACAACTTTGTTTTTGTTTTTGGTACTTTTTCTTCCAATCTCTCTCTGTCTTTGGGAGTCATTTGTTCTCGTTCACCCCTGGGGTGGTGGACGAGAAAACATAACAAGAGCACATTGTGACTGGGACTCCTTGGTGCATCCTAAAGAGGCCCACTGGAAAAGCTGCAAGACGATGGATAAGTCCAATAAGTAATGCCACCCTATTGCCGGCGCGCGGCGCGGTCTGTCACGACCGTCTTGTGTCCACGTAAAGTGGGGCTGCGGAACACCACGTTACAATGCAGACACGAGAAGGAAAATAAGGATGAGACAGGGATGATTAAAACGGAGGGCTTTAAAAACAGCTTGGCGGCCGTTCAGAGGAAGATTTAGCTCCACGAGCCGGGGGGTGAAGACAATGAGAGGGCTCAGACACACGCCTCCTCCTCCGATGGAGCTCGCACATTGGTCATCACAGTTGTACTTATTTATCTCTCACCGACTTCAGTGCGCGCACTGCTTACTGTGCGTGTGTAATCGGTGTGACAGTGAAGTTATGCAGCTAACTTCAGTCACTGCACGACTTTCCACTTATTGTCCTAATAATAATCACATCGACACAAATGTTGGCAATCCAGTGAGCTGTTTGACAAACTTTCAAACCACTGTGGTCACTTGGGTGGTTTTATCATTTATTCCTCCTCGGTGCACATTGCTACCTCTGTAGGGTTAGAAGAAGAGCAGTGGCGAACCGTGAGCACTACAGCTGAGCCTTCACCTCAGTCATCACCGCTGAGAAAATAAATCTTCAGGGAAAAAAGCAACAGTACGATGAATTGAAAGGGTTAAACAAATGCAATCCGACTTTAATTAACGATGACGAGGATGTAAACAAATAGACCATAACATCGATAACATTCTCCGCAACAAGAAACATCTCAAAATTAAATAAACATACATAAACATATTCTAAAGCCAAAACCTGGAAATATAAGATGAAGTCACCCAGAGTGTCACCCCATGACGCTGCTGACACGGACACCGAGGCTCATTTCATCACCCCAAAGGTTTTCAAACTGACCGTCGCTTGCAGGTGTGCAGCAGAACCTTGATGTTGGTGGGCTGACTTTGTCAGATTTGTAAGGCTGACAAATTCAGCGCTTTTTCAGTTGTAAAAAGCAAACAACTCCACCAGTACGGCCTGTTTGTTTTATAACAGCCCGTCATCCATGGATATCGCTGATCATTTTCGGTCTTGAAATGCCTTTCCACTTTCTTAACCTTTTTTTTATTGGTCTTCCGTTTTTTTTTTATTATTTATAGTTTTTCTGTGAAAGGACGCCTTGAAAAAGGCCATCCGATCAAGCTAGCCACAACGTAATTCTCCTCTGACGCCATTTAACTTTCAATCTCAATCTCTCAACCACTTTCACCACTCTGCCAAGTTTTACCTGTGTGACAGAGTGGTGAGAACGGTTGAGACTCAGCCACTATTTGATAGGTTAGGACTTCGTGAAGGCCTAAGGTCTTATTTTTTTTGTCCCGCCCACTTGAAATCGAACCGTGATTGGTCAATCTGCCCCTCACTCTCCAGACCAAAACACATAGCTAGGCCTTCTGCAGGAATTGTGAAGTCCTAACCAATTAATGAGCCAGCTAAACAGGCCTTGATAGAGACGGACGATTCTAATTGGATAACATGTTTTAGGGACCGTAACCATTTCATTGCAGATGTGAGAGATGAGAGAAAATTTATTAAATGTATTGTATTAAATTAAATAAGATATAAATTAAAAATAATAATAAAAATAATAGAAAAATAATTAAATAATAATAATTATTTCTTATTTAATATGTTTTGGTCCAGAATTTTCTTAGGCCTTCTCTGAAGGCGTAGAAGGCCCTGAGGG
Organism: Urophycis tenuis; assembly: GCA_036785325.1. NCBI lineage: Eukaryota > Metazoa > Chordata > Actinopteri > Gadiformes > Phycidae > Urophycis > Urophycis tenuis. The sequence goes on from JAXIVH010000112.1 coordinate 174,527, forward strand.
TTCCCCACTGGTAAAGAGTGAATCCATAACGACTCCTTACACTGGTGATGGAAGTAAAGTGAACAGTGAATAGGCTCTGAATTACTTTTCACCCGAAAGGTGAATCATACAATGATGAAATATAGCTGTAAACAGTTCACACAGCTTATGCAGCAACTTCCTAAAAGCCGTGTGTGCGTGTGTTTGTGTGTGTGTGTGTGTGTGTGTGTGTGTGTGTGTGTCTGTGTGTGTGATCTTGCTTCATTCAAAAGACGTGGGAGACTCATGCTGATCCATATTGTTAGGGCGGTATTACTAAAGATTCTGAGAATCCTCTCTACCAGCAGAACTGAAATCAGCCCCAACTGTCAACATTTTTAAATCCAGGTTAAAAACACTTCTCTTCTCCTGTGCTTATGATTAAGCTATTTTAAAGCACTTTACATTTTTATCTTTCATTTGCACTCTATGTCCTTTCAATGATTTTAAAGCAAATCATTATTTTATGCTGCAATCCTTTATCTAGTTTCTCTCTCTTTCTCTGTACATTGTTTTATTATTAGTGAGTGTGTGTGTGTGTGTCTGTGTGTGTGTGTGTGCATGTGTGTGTGTGTGTGGGGGGGGGGGGGGGGGTAATTGTATAGAATAGAATAGAATAGAATAGAAATACTTTATTAATCCCATGCTGGGAAATTCCAATGTAGCAGCAGCATTACAGAAATAGAAATAAAATAAAAATAAAAGTGTATGTAAAAATAATATATATATACATTAAGATATAAATATAGACTAAAACTAAATAAAATAAAATAAAAATGTAAAATAAATATAATCTAAACTAATTATAGTGCAAGTATTTTTAAACAAACAGTGTACAGAATATAATGCAATGAACTGAAATATAAGGTGCAAGGTTGCAATAGTTATTGGCTGTTATTGTACAGTGTAATGGAATGTGGTAGGAATGATTTCCTATATCTGTCCCTTCGACAGCGGAGCTGGAGCAGCCTGTGAGAGAAGGTGCTCCGCTGTCTGACCACTGTTTGATGGAGAGGGTGCTGATCATTGTCAATGATGGATAACAGTTTTTTCAGCATTCTCCTCTCCACCACAGACTCAAAAGATTCTAGCCCAAGACCTAGTACAGAGCCAGCCTTCTTGATGATTTTATCAAGTCTGTATTGGGTCTTATTTTTATTTCTCAAATTGCACGTTTTTATGTTCCCAAATCTTACTGTTAAATGTTTGTTTTATGTAAAGCACATTGAGTTGCCATTGTGTCTGAAATGCGCTATACAAATAAAACTGCCTTGCCTTGCTTTGCCAGAGAGCTCCTAACTTAGCCTACAAATTCATAGCAAGGAGTCTTAGCTTAAGAGTGATTCCAGAACATTATCAGAGAACTATGAGCAAGGAATGGACAAAAACTCTTATTTTAGTGAGGAGGTGTGGGTGACCCCGTTGCTAGGTATGACTCATTCTTTTAAAATACGTGATTGGTTGATCCTAAATGCTGGATAGAAATACACTCTTGATTCAAGATTCAAGATTCAAGTAAACTTTATTGTCAGTTTTCATGAATGTACAGGCCATACACAAGAACCGAAATGCCGTTTCCCTCAATCCCTGGTGCAAGACAGCATGCAATATAAATATAAATATATAAAAATATAAGTATCAAAAAAAAAAATCTAAAAAATAAGAATAAAAATACTAAGGTGGTCGCGAGTGCAATGAAACAGTAAATAGTAAAATGTGCAAATTGAGAACAGTAAACAGTAAACAGTAAGAGGTGCAGTATGGGGGTAATGACAGTAATAGTAATAAATAAACAGTATGGATGTTATGAACAGTATAAACAGTTGTAACAGTGTATAAAAAGTATAAACAGTACTATGAACAGTTATTTAACAGGTTTATATACAGACAGATTTATGAACAGTACTAAAGTGCAAAGTGTAAAGTGGCTGTGCATGGTGGAGGAGGGTGGTGGGGCTGTACCTGGTGGAAGGGGGTGGTGGGGCTGTGCATGGTGGTAGGGGGTGGAGGGGCCTGTGCATGGTGGTAGGGGGTGGTGGGGCTGTGCATGATGGTAGGTGGTAGGGGTGGTGGGGCTGTGCATGGTGGTGAGCAGGTGTGTGGTGGTAGATGGGTGGGGGGGTTAAAGTCCAGGGGGAGAGAGGTTGTTTGCAGGTGTCCGGGGTTGAATGAGTGTGTGTGTGTGTGGGGAGGGGGGGCTGGGAATGGGAATGGAGGGAGGGGGAGAATGGGTGGGGGTTGGTGTCAGCGTCCAATGTTTGTGCGGGAAGAGAGCAGAGAAAGAAGGGGGGTCAGTGCTGAGTGGGAGTTCAGCATCCTGACCGCCTGGTGGATGAAGCTGTCCTTCAGTCTGCTGTTCCTTGCCTTGAGACTCCTCATCCTCCTCCCAGAGGGCAGGAGGTTGAAGAGGCAGTGGGAGGGGTGGGTGGAGTCACTCGCAATGCTGAGTGCTTTGCGGGACATGCGTGTATTGTAGATGTCCTGCAGGGAGGGGAGGGGAGCACCGACGATCTTCTCAGCTGCTCTCACTATGCGCTGCAGGGTCTTCCTACAGGATGCAGTGCAGCCGCCGTACCACACAGTGATGCAGCTGGTCAGGATGCTCTCGGTGGTTCCCCGGTAGAAGGAGTACATGATGGGGGCAGGTGCTCTCGCTCTCCGAAGTTTGCGGAGAAAGTAGAGGCGCTGCTGAGCTTTGCCGGCCAGTGTTGTGGTGTTGCAGTTCCAGGAGAGGTCCTCAGTGAGATGCACCCCCAGGAACTTGGTGCTGCTCACTCTCTCCAGAGCAGCACCGTCGATGGTCAGTGGGGGGTGCTGGGCGGAGGCTCTACGGAAGTCGACAACAATCTCCTTCGTCTTCTGCACGTTGAGAGAGAGATTGTTGTCCCTGCACCACACGGCCAGCTGGCTCACCTCTTCCCTGTAGTTTGACTCATCGACTATTTATTGATACTGGGCATAGAATGGACCGTGAAATCAATAGACCTAATCATAGAATCTAATCTCTATGAAGACCGTGTAATTATGAATAATATTTTACATAAAAAGAACATCTTTGTTAAATAAATAGTAAGCCATACTTTAAAATTATCCCACAAATTGTGTCACAATATGAGGGTGTGACAGCACTGTCAGTGTTTGCTTGAATACATTGCTGATGGAGGGTTGTGACAGACCCAAGTCATCACTGCTGCATTGTTGCATTTTTCCAGTTGCTAAATACCTTACAGTTGTGATGACTTTCATTTCCGGCGATATTTTGTTGTGGCATTGGGTTGGAGAAGTGAGTGCATCTCTAGTGAGATCTACCACAAACATGATTCCTGCACGATCCAATCTGTAGCGTTTAATTAGCTCACTGTCATTCAGTGTTTGGAGAATATTTCTCCTGCCTCTTCGTTCAGCCATTTTCCCCTCTGCTTTAGAAACTCTCCTAAGTCTCTTAAAAGTCCTCCTCCCTGCTCTTAGCAGATTTCACCTTAGGAGCTCTCTTAAAAGCTAAGATTCTTTAGGAATACCTTTTATCTTTTATCTTTCATGGTGTTTTGTATCTTTTTCAATTAATACGGTTTTGAATTTCATTGATGTTCAGAAACAATGTCTTTGTTAACCAACATGTCTTTATTTACAATTATGAATGGCTACAACATTGAACGCATGACTCACTCCCACATTTGCTTTGAAGCGTATTTTGAATTAGCGTATTTTGATTTCAGAATTTCTGCTCGTTTTCATGCCGAAAACGTATCAGCTGCCGGGTTTCCTCCGGCGTTCCTGTGTGAAAAAAGGACGATATATGTAAAGCACGTATCGATTTGTCTCTAGTTGTCTACACTGATATCAAACGGAATTCGCTGCTAATTGTGTTTAGTAAACTAGACATGCATGGAGTTCATTGCTAGTCAGAGAAATGTGTAGTTGTGCACTCAGCAATGTAATGTTCGCATATCGATTTTCAAAAAAGTTTCGATTAAGAATATGGTTGCAAATATATAGGTACAGGACTGTTTAGAGCACAAAACATTACTGTCGTAAATTTTAAATCAATTATTTCAGCCGAAATTACCTACATTTATGTGACTCTCGTTGAGATCTGGCCGCGATTGTTGCCGGTTGCGCATTGTAATGGGTACCCCTTGGTTTCAAGTAAGCTCCCGATCTTACTTGGTTTCAAGGGGTGTATACCCCTTCCCCTTGGCCCTACCCCTCGATCGAAATGAGAATTGAGATAGCCCTTGGTCTCACGTGAACGCGCAAATCCAAGGGAAAGGGGTAATGGGAAGGGGTAAGATAGAGAATTGAGATTGGGCCTAGGATTTATGGTGCGTTTTAGTATTCTCTGCGAACCGTCTCGGACCTCGGTGGTGACGTCACTTCTACACTTTTTTATTAAGCGTTTTATTATTGTTCCGCACAAAGTTCGTTGGAGAAAAACATGGACGCCACCCGGAAAGCTATTTTCGCGGTAGTCGCTTGTCGCATGAGCTTCACCTACACAACCTTGAGGAAGAATTCCAGGAACAGTACACTAGACGCAGAATGTACAGTATGTTCATATTTCAGTATATTTAGTGAAGTGAAAGCGTTGGAGTCGCTTGATAGTAGACCATCTTGGCATGCTAGCTAGATAGCATTACTATCTGTCTCCATAGAAACGGACGCCACATAACAGGTGACACTGGGCGCAGCCATCGTAAATTCTGTCTCGGAACCCTTGCTCGGTCTCCTGTGAGTTCAACCGAGCAGGCAAGTTCTCCGTCCGAGTAAAAGGGGCGTGTTCATGCGTGTCGCTAGGCAATGTCCTCGGACGTCCGAGACGGATCGATAATAAAACGCACCATTAGTCGTTACTTTGAGGGGCAGTTCTAAGAAAATGTCATGATTCTAAGAATTTTCTTAGAATTTGGCCACTAGGAGCAACTCTTTGTGCAAAGAATCTTTAGTAATACGGCCACTTTATGACCTTGCAAAATCCTATAGTCGGGTGTCATACATACATACATACATACATACATACATACATACATACATACATACATACATAAATACATGACATTAAAATTAACAGCTCTTATTCACAGGACATAAACCCCCTGTATGTAATCATATCTTTTTTTCCCCCAAAATATATGCCATGATTACAATGCGAGTCATGAACCAATTCACATGCAGATGCAAGAAGGAAGTCATTTTTAAATTCACACATGGATTGTATAAAACATGCACTTTGGGTGCCAGCAGGAGCTGACCTGCTCAGAGGTGTTCCCAGGGACTCCAGCTATGGGTGTCAAACCACGCCACACGTACTGTAGGCAGTGACCCCCTTCAGTCGCCACGGCAACCTGGCTAGGACGCTGCCAAACCTGCATTAAGAGAGAATATCGAGTAATCAATATTCCAACAATATGGAAATATGGGCACTTTATTTAATTTTTCCTTTAGACTATACTGATTTGGCTTATCAGTCATCAGTTCACAAACACATAAACCTCAACTCTGATTCATTTGTTATTTGTGTCTGATAATCACATTCAATGTTCTATTTCAGAAAGAAATAGTTCCAGTACGAAAAATAATAAACTTTAAAAATATTCCAGGTGCGCTCAGAATGAGGCTATATTTGTATTAATTTAAAACTGTTTGAATACCTGTAACTGGTACCCAGAATTCATAAAATATCAAGCTTCTGTAGCCTACTGACACCAGCTACGCAAGGAAACGCACAGGATTAATATCAAATGACAACCGCACCCTGTCTCCGGTCTGTGTAATCCCTAATAGTCTCAGAAAGACATTTAAAACTCTGAGAGACTCATTTCAACGAACCTCCCCTGCCCCCTCTGGGCCTTACTTTTAAAGAGAAGTGTTTGATTACCAGCACTCCTACCTGGCACACCAAACAACTCATTTCCAAACCCCCGGAGTGAGGCAGAAAATGCACGAGACATAAATACCATGGCAACATGACAATGCTTCCGACCCCAGCTGTCAGGCACGCAGTAGACAGCCATCATTCAAATGAGACAGATGATTAGTGGAAGGACAAACCCAGGAGGGGGAAGAGAAACAGAGGGGGGGAGGAGAGGAAGAGAGACGAATAGAGGGGTGAGCCAATGAGGTGAGGAGTGTGTGTGTGTTTGTATGTGAGTGTGTGTGTGCATGTGTGTAGGTGTGAAAAGAGTCTTCCAATGCATGTTAGTTTGTGTGTGTGTGTGTGTGTGTGTGTGTGTGTGTGTGTGTGTGTGTGTGTGTGTGTGTGTGTGTGTTTGGGTGTGTGTGTGTGTGGGTGTGTGTGCGTGCATAAATGCATGTAGGTATGTGTGTCTTTGTGGGTGTATGTGTGTAGATAGGTGGCACAGGTGGGATGGCATTGGAAATTGAGGTTGTGGTTTGAAGGTGAGAATGTGTAATGTGTGGGAAGACAGGGAGTGTTTAATCTCTCGCCCTCTCTGGCTTTGCTTTTGCTCTCTTTCTCTCTCTCTCTCTCTCTCTCTCTCATTCTCTCTCTCTGTGTTTGATGAGTCCTTCAAAGTGACATGAGTTTTAGTATTGATTGATTTGACATACACAAACATGATAACCATAACATAAAGGAGGATAGCAATGTGCAGGAACATCTTTGGATGTTGTAAAACAAGGCGGCGAGCGGAACCCTTTGTGGGTATTCTCCTGTGACTGTGTCATTGCACCAGGATCTCAACTTTTTTCACAACTTCCTTATTTCATGACAATAATGTGCTGCATTTCTGAGGGCCTGAGTCGAGTGTTTCCCATCAGGGGTACTCTGACCCAGGAAAGAACCGAAAACGGAACACGAACAAAGCTAGTACTGCTGTTGTGCGCACACACACACACACACACACACACACACACACAAACACACACACACACACACACACACACACACACACACACACACACACACACACAACACACACACACACACACACACACACACACACACACACACACACACACACACACAAACACACACACACACACACACACACTCACACACACACACACACACACAAACTCACGCACACACACACACACACACACACACACACACACACACACACACACACACTGACTGGCTGGCCCTGTGATTGGCCAGGTTACGACTGGCCACTTCCTGCTTACTTCCATTTAGTTTTTTTCAGTAGTTTCCTTCAGAAGAACGTGATGTAACATTTCATTTGTTTCTTATTTCTTTTGATTTCCCCTCCTCCCCGTGGCGGGCGGCGGTGACCTTGGCGAGATGAGAGCAGATGTTTGACACCTCGGCTGAAAGGATAAACAAATGAAAAACGAGGCAGGATTAGTTATCTCAGGGTGGAAGAAAATAACAAACTGCCCCCTTTTTCCATTGGTCAATGAATGACAAGTCAAGGTGAAGGACGCATTTGTCTTTATTATATTAAATACATGACAAATGCCATTTCAAATGCTATTAAGAAGCAATGAAAAACAAAACAGATTCATGTGTTGATTCTTCAGTCAGAGCGTGATGGAGTTTCAGACCTTGGAAACTGTGAGACTGGGCCGAGCCTCCCATCGCCTGGAGGTGCCCGGCTCAATTCACTGGACAGTGAAAGCCCATTGTGTGCAGGCGTTGGTTGACGCTGTGTTCTCGATTCAGGTTTGAATCCCTGAGCCGGGCGACTCGACCCTGAATCGTCTCTGGTGACAAGGTTCATATTTTCTGGAACGCTGACCAGCGTCCGTAACATTAAGAATACGCCAGTGGTGGCGTTTAACTTTCCATAACTCGGACCAAGGTCACCAGGCATCCACTGCAAATTAAGTCAGTTTCCATTTGATGTATTATATATATATATAT
>JAXIVH010000112.1:189887-194641 GCA_036785325.1 Urophycis tenuis
TGGCGTTTTATGTAGCAGCGTGTTCACCTTGTTGATAACTTGCTCGTCTACCCGACTCTTCGTGGTGAAGAACGGCGCCCCCTAGCTGTTTTTAAACCCTGTTAACCACGTGCCTCTTGTGAAATGTCACGTGGGATAAGTAACTAGTAACTGACTCATCAATCATAAAAAGTTTGGGTACACTTAATGACGATGTGAAGTGCTTTTGGCAGTCTGAGAGAGAAGTACCACAACACTGTAACTACAACCTTTTGCTATGCTGCACGGGACAATTACGAGACAAGCACAGCATTTACCCTCATGCTCTTATTTGTTGTACGTCTTGGCACTTTAATCACTCTTTGTAATTTGGCACTTTGATTGCTCTTTGTAACTTGGCTCTTAATCAGAGATGTTGTACACTAGCAATGGTTAATCTAGCAATTTAAATGCTTACAACTTGTTCCGGTGACTTTCTTCCTGTATTAGCAGCAATGAAATGTTTCACCTTCTGATGACAAATGTACTCTTTGTAAGTCGCTTTGGATAAAAGTGTCTACTAAATGCCTGAAATGTAAATGTAAATGTATTAAAAAACAGACATAACAGAAACACACACACACACACACACACACACACACACACACACACACACACACACACACACACACATACATCACATGTATACCCAATGATTAGCCCTCTGGCCAATCTAAAAGTAAAATGGCCACTGCCAGGCTGACCTTTCAGGGACTTCACATCACCACTTCAGACAAAGCCGTCTCAAAACCACACTGGACAGGATAAACAAACAGTCAAACAAAAAATTACAGGAAAAAAATGACAAACAAAATTACATAATTGTATAGCGTAGACACAGACAGTCGAACATACATGCACAAACAGAATCACATGCACGCACACACACATAAGCACACACTGACTCAGAAAGACCCAGAATCAACACACACACACACACACACACACACACACACACACACACACAAACACACACACACACACACACACACACACACACAACACACACAGACAGACAGACACACACACAAACACACACACACACACACACACACTGGAGCGTTTGCCCACCACCACTAGAGCAGATGATTGATGGGGCGGGCTGCCATGCTCCTTTACGACTGACCCCTTCAATCACCTGCTAACCTGTCAAACAACTCCTTATTACACACACACGCGCACACGCAAACACTCTCACACACACACACACACACACAGAAACCACCTTCTCTTTATGGTGAGCCAGGTAATATGGGTCACTGCCCCCTCAGCTTTTTTGGCCTCTCTAACGACAGGCGGAGGGTTGGTGAGAGAGACAGACAGAGACAGAGACCCAGATAGAAACAGAGAGAGAGAGAGAGAGGGAGAGAGAGAGAGAGAGAGAGAGAGAGAGAGAGAGAGAGAGAGAGAGAGAGAGGGGGGGGGGGGGAGTGGAAAGAAACAAACTAGTAGGAAAGGCAGGAGGAGGAATAATGCTTATAAAAGAAGCAGGCCCAACAGATGGCGGTTAAAAGCAGATGAGACAGAGAGACTAGACGGGGCAGTTTTACCGGGAGACTTGGATGGCTTCCCTCCCACCATCCTCACCCACTCAGGGGTTTGTCTCGTAACTCAGGGGTTACGGTGGCTTTGGAAGTCATTTTACGCTGGCAGTTTAAAGAATGATGTGTGTTGTGTTAAAGGAAGAGTTGGAGGCTGGTCAGGAACGGCACAGACCACAGGGCCGCTGCCCTTTGCAGCCTCCTGCCCTCTCCAGCCTCCTGCCTCTACAGCCTTCTGCCTTCTGCAGCCTCCTCCCCTCTGCAGCCTCCTGCCCTCTGCAGCCTCCTGCCCTCTCCAGCCTCCTCCCTTCTGCAGCCTCGTGCCCTCTGCAGCCTCCTGCCTTCTGCAGCCTCCTGCCCCCTCCAGCCTCCTGCCCTCTCCAGCCTCCTGCCCTCTGCAGCCTCCTGCCCTCTCCAGCCTCCTGCCCTCTACAGCCTCCTGCCTTCTACAGCCTCCTGCCCTCTGCAGCCTCCTGCCTTCTACAGCCTCCTGCCCTCTGCAGCCTCCTGCCTTCTACAGCCTCCTGCCCCTCCAGCCTCCTGCCCTCTGCTGCCTTCTGCCCTCTCCAGCCTCCTGCCCTCCTCCGCCTCCTGCCCTTTCCAGCCTCCTGCCCTCTCCAGCCTCCTCCCTTCTGCAGCCTCCTGCCCTCTGCAGCCTCCTGCCCTCTCCAGCCTCCTGCCCTCTGCAGCCTCCTGCCCTCTGCTGCCTTCTGCCCTCTCCAGCCTCCTGCCCTCCTCCGCCTCCTGCCCTTTCCAGCCTCCTGCCCTCTCCAGCCTCCTCCCTTCTGCAGCCTCCTGCCCTCTGCAGCCTCCTGCCTTCTGCAGCCTCCTGCCCCCTCCAGCCTCCTGCCCTCTGCAGCCTCCTGCCTTCTGCAGCCTCCTGCCCTCTCCAGCCTCCTGACCTCTACAGCCTCCTGCCCCTCTCCAGCCTCCTGCCCTCTCCAGCCTCCTGCCCTCTGCAGTCCCCTGGCTTCCCCAGCATCCATTAAACACAAATAAACCTGCCTGGGTGGACTCGCTCCAAACCAAAGACAGCAGAGAGTTTTTGACCTACAATCTATAAAATCAGGTCTTTCTGTGGCGTCATGTTGTTTTCACGCTTCTGTATTCTCCCCACGTCGACACCAGGATGTAAAAGAACAAAACAAAGCCTTATGTGCTGTTATGCTAATTTTCTGCTTTCTATTTTTGGTAAGAATAATTATTAATTGATGAATGTAAGAAGTAGATAAAGATAATGATCTCTTTTTGCATTGAATGAGTTTGACGATTAACACTGCAAAGAAGGCCCCATTTTTTGGTCGTAAATTATTAAGCATTCTGGTAATGTTAATAATTCTGCTCTCTGTGTACTTCTCATCTGTATGTGTGGATAATTGCTTCTAGGTAGAGGTGCACATGAATGCAGGTAAGATTACCATACAGACAAACTGCAGAGCCAATTCTTCCAAAAATTATTTTAGCAATAAACTATTTGCACCATGAAACCCTAAATCTCTGACTTGTGTGTGGACAGAGTTTGTTTGAATTTGAAATATGATTTAAAATCAAATGCGAGTCAAAAGCTGGTCTGATAAAAAACAATTTCAGATAATAGAGATAATCCAGGGGTGGATGGCGAGCATCAGATAGTCAACGGTGTCATCGTGGAATTGTTCACAGTTGGCCTCCCACTGCGTGTGCAGCACACACAGGTTCACAGTTTGAGAGGTGCTTGTAGCACTGCTGCTGCCCTGCAGGTCGGAATGGCGTCCGACTGATTTGACTGAACTGACTAATTGTGTCTTCCCCTTCCATCTGTGATGACTATATCTCCGTAGCGCATCTGGTACCCTTATTCTTAATATCCTGCTCGACAAGCAGACTGACAGAGAGGTAACACTCCTGCAAATAAGAATGGGATTGTTATCATCATGCTCAATATGCACATGGGATGATAGACAGATACATCCATCTGTGTAATATTGTTAATTTCATATTTTTTTGCTATTTAAGTGATTCTTACAGCAAACATATCATGACTGTAAAAGTTGAACAAATAACCAAAAGGAAAAAATTTCAAAGGCATGCATTTTGAATTATATTTAGTTGCTAAGCCATTCCTTTCTAGTCATCGCAAAACCCAGTTTCCACGCAAAACAACCTTCCCGTCTCCATCTCCAGGATCACGGCTTCCATCTTTTTCACTGGGTTACATTTCTGCTCCCCTTTGCTAAACCAAGCCCAGCTAAGCTACTGGAATGTTGAGTAAAACAGCGCGGGAAAATTGTGTTTGCACAGCAAAAGGTCTAAGGGGGAGTCTAAAGACACGCCGAGCTGTGCCAAGCCCCTTTGTGACATCACCCCAGCATCACATCACCCCAGCATCACATCGCCCCAGCATCACATCGCCCCAGCATCACATCGCCCCAGCATCACATCGCCCCAGCATCACATCACCCCAGCATCACATCGCCCCAGCATCACATCACCCCAGCATCACATCGCCCCAGCATCACATCGCCCCAGCATCACATCACTCCAGCATCACATCGCCCCAGCATCACATCGCCCCAGCATCACATCGCCCCAGCATCACATCGCCCCAGCATCACATCGCCCCAGCAGCGCTCCTCAGAACCGCAACCATGCTTCAGTGGACAACAAACAGACGGACTCTCGGCCAATCAGATGTTCATCAGAGCGCCCGGTTAAAAATAAGAATTACGTGGCAGAGGAAGGTCACGCGGAGGATTCCCACCTTCTCTTACATCACAGACAGAGGTGGAGGGAGGGGGGGGGGGTTACTTACACACAAATAAAGAGCCTGAGATTTCCCTAATGAGAGGGAATGTCCTTGAACTCCATGTCTTTGCTGTCGTACATCTAAGTGCCACCCACTCCCCGCGCCCCCCTCCCCCGAGGCAAAACGCATTCTCTCTGAAGTGAGGGGAGAAAGTGTTGATTATCCTCTGACACAGCAGCCTCTGTACTTTCCTCTGATTCACTCTGTGTGTGTCTACGTGCGCCCGTGTGTGTGTGTGTGTGTGTGTGTGTGGCTATGTGTTCCCTGTGTGTGTGTGTATCTGTGTGTGTCTTTGTGTGCCTGTGTGTGTATGTGTGTGTATGTGTGTGTCTATGTGTGCCTGTGTGTGTGTGTGTGTGTGTGTGTGTGCCTGCGCGCGTGTGTGTGTGTGTGTGTGTGTGTTTGTGTGT
>JAXIVH010000112.1:194841-202341 GCA_036785325.1 Urophycis tenuis
TTAACCGTTTACTACCTCGACGATCACTACCTCCACTTGCACCGTTACTACCTCAACAATCATTACCTCTACCTGCACTGTTTACTGTCACTTTAATAACTACCGTTAATTACCATCACTTTAATAACTACTGCCACTTTTCATGTTTTTCAATTTTTGCACTCTGCACCTTATTCTGCATTTCAACCTGGACCTTTATCGCTCATTTACACTTCTGGTTAGAACGCCAACTGCATTTCGTTGTCCCTGTACTTGTACTCTGCACAATGACAATAAAGTTGAATCTAATCTAATCTAATATAATCTAATAACACGTTAGTTGTGTGTTGGCCACAGGAGTGGTCTCCAGAGGAGACCCAAGACATCACACCAAAGAAGGTACCTGTCAATGGAAACCTCAAGCCCTTGCTGGGTGCCCCCCCCCCCCTTTGACCTCTGACCTTCAAACCAAGCCCAACCACCTTCAGGTGAAAAACTCTGTCAGCCTGAACACTGATGTACTGTCGTTAACAGGGTCTGGACCGAGCAGAACCAGCCACTGAAACACTCCCGTTCAGGCACAGCACACAGCAAGGCGATCAGGGTTCAGGAAAAATTAAAACGGTATCTGAATGTAATACTGTAATGCCGGTGATGAATGTGATGAGGAGCACACGGTAAACAACGGCGAGGAAGGGCCGGGTCATAAAGCCCGGCAGCTTCTGCAGCGGTGGCAGTTTATGGCGCCGCTGCAGACCACTGAGTCTGGTGTGAAGGACACGCAGTCGTGTGAGCAGGTGACCAGGATGACCACGCAGCCCTGCTTGTTATTTAATGTCATCCTGCTGTTTCAGTGTCTCCCCCTCTCTCTCCCCCTCTCTCTCCCCCTCTCTCTCTCTCTCTCTCTCTCTACCCCCCTTTCTCTCTCTCTCTGTCCGTCTCCGCTCCCCTCGCTCTCTGGCTTTCTCCTCTCCTCTCTCTCTCCCTTTCTTTCTGTCTCCTGTCTCGCTCTCTTTCTCCTCTCTCTCTCTCTCTCTCTCTCTCTCTCTCTCTCTCTCTCTCTCTACCCCCTTTCTCTCTCTCTGTCTGTCTCCCTCCCCTTACTCTCTAGCTCTCTCCTCTCTTCTCTCTCTCCCTTCTTTCTGTCTCCTGTCTCTTTCTCCTCTCTCTCTCCTCTCCTCTCTCTCTCCCTTTCTTTCTGTCTCCTGTCTCTCTCTTTCTCCTCTCTCTCTCTCTCTCTCTCTCTCTCTCTCTCTCTCTCTCTCTCTCTCTCTCTCTCTCTCTCTCTCTCTCTCTCTCTCTCTCTCTCTCTGCCTCCGTCCCACCCCACCCCACACCACGGTCTCTTTCAGCCTGCCAGTTGATTTCTCTCTCTCTCTCTCTCTCTCTCTCTCTCTCTCTCTCTCTCTCTCTCTCTCTGCCTCCGTCCACCCCACCCACACCACGGTCTCTTTCAGCCTGCCAGTTGATTTCTCTCTCTCTCTCTCTCTCTCTCTCTCTCTCTCTCTCTCTCTCTCTCTCTCTCTCTCTCTCTCTCTTGCTCCTTTATAAACTGCAGTTTTCAATCAGCGCCGCCAAATGAGATTTCATTGTGGAGCTGTCAGCCAGGCGACTGATAGCCATCAATCTGTGGACCTCGGAGGCCACCGCAGGAGGAGAGACCACACAGCGCTCCACAGAATGCTCATCCTTGTCTACTCGTGTGGCTTTTTAAAGGCGTATAATAGGAGGCGCAGGTGAAATGGAGCGAGCGCGCATGTGTTGAAATGCCATTTGTATAATGAGTAATATGTTGGATGTGCACTGATGTCCCTCCAAACACACTGATGTTGGTCCATAGCAAGTGATGGAGAACCCCCGAACATGAATCGCCGCGTTACAAAACCCTTCAGCAGTCAATGGACGTTGGCCAATGCATCCAGCCTATCAACAAGAACCCATGAAATAAGCGCACACGTATGACAGACGTACGTACGTTTGTGTACACAAAACACACAGAGGTGACACGCACATGCGGTGAGTCCGCAGTGGAAGCTGTTCTTTGAGGAGACGTTCCTGTCACGGTCGTCATCGTCAGACGAGCAGGGAACCTCAAACGCACGTTCATGTTGTTTGTTTCCACTTTGTGGATCACGACGCGCACATCTGTCGATATATGATAGGAGTGTGGAGAAACATCACACTGGAATGATGTTTCTGTTGAGAGAAAGAAGCCAATGAAAGAATTACATTATTTTTCCCTTTGAACGCGATACGTTTTTTCTTGTCTTGTAAAAAGTCAAACACTAACAATGTTTTTTTGTCAGCCATAGGCTGTTCTTTATTCCACGATTCATGTCTGCTGTTGTCGCGCGAGGAGGATGAGGAAGATGAGAAAGTCACACCATTGTGTAAAGTGACAGCATCCTAATAAACAAAAAAATTTGTTTTTTCTGTTTTTATATCAGTGACATCACATGAGCATTCTTAAAAGGGATGATTAGAAGATATTACGCGGAGGATAAACTACAAAGAATTCATTTTGGGCAGAGGTAAGGTTTGAAAAACAGCCCAAAAGCCAGAGATTGCCCTTTCTCTGTCGCCTGGATGTATGACTTCCCATTATATGTGTCTTCTTTATTCCCTGTCTTTCATCTTTTTCCACACGTAGGAGGCGGCTGTGTTGTCTAATGATATCAATAAAGCCTGTAGCTAAGGGTCAGACCTGTAACACACACACACACACACACACACACACACACATACACACATGCACCCATGAACATACACGCACGCACACGCACGCACACACACACACACACACACACACACACACACACACACACACACACACACACACACACACACACACACATGCACCCATGAACATACACACACACGCACGCACACACAGTAAGTTCAATCGACTTTAGGTCATTTTCACTTTTATTTGCTGGCCTGGCAAGAAGCAGGGGTGCCCAGGAAAGGTCTCAGTGCTATTGATCCCCTGCACAGAGGGAGACTGTGGCACACCGGGAGAAGAGGAGGAAGGAACAGAAAAGAGGTATGTCGGAAAAACTCAAAAAACAACGCCAGGCGCCGCCGTTCTATCGACGGATGAAAAGTTGAGTGAGAAGCGAAGCTTGCCGGGCGGCGCCATCGACTGGCGGGGGTCAGAACAAAGGCAGAGCCGGGGAGATGAGAGGGCTGGATCCGGGATCCGGCTTCACACGGAGGCAGAGACGGGGGGGGCGATAAGAGAGATGAGGGGGGATCGATCGTGACGAGGCGCGTCATGTTTGTTGGCTGTTAAAAACCCAAAACACGCTGGCGGGATGTTCTGAACACAGAACGTGTGATGTTCCTCACGCCCAGCGAGCCCCGCGCCGATCTCCGCGTTGACAGAGCTCTCGGCCGGCGTCAGCGCACCGGCGCCGGGGTATCGAACGCGCAGGCCGGCGTTCGACTATTCTTGGGCAGAGTTTGGTTACGGTGCTAAAACACCACGTTTCTCCTCCTCCGTTTGATGTCCCCCGGAGCGGACACATGATCGGTTACATCACGTCTAAATCCAACCCCGCATTGGTTGGACTCATGACTCTCTTCCTGAACCCATTCTGAGACTGACGTGAGCTTGTCAGGCTGCTGAAGTAGAGGTTGAGAGGTTGCAGGCTGATTTTGCATGTCAAAACCAAATGCCTCTGGACACCGTAACTGCAAACTGGGACGCACAGATGACACTCTGCGGATGAAGCCTGGTTCACTATTTAGCCCTCACTCCAATGAGAGTGAGATCCTGGGCAGTAATGTGTCACTTACAGGGTAATAATGTATGAGCATCTTCGCGGTATTCCCACAAAGGCTCACACCTGTGGGATAGAGAGCGGTGAAAGAGAAAGAAGACAGAAATGAACCAACCATTAGAGAATAAGTAAATAATTTTGACCTAGTATTAACCGGGCTTTGTTAGAAGAAACATATGTACACATAAAGGTGCCACTCTGATCATTAACGTACAGGCTGCAGGAACCTGGAGGAGAATAGATCTTCCATCTTCTCTCTCACATCAACCCACCACCATTATGTTACAATGTAGTTAGGGCGTAACCACAAATTATTTGGGAGGGATATGGATAATAACATGGGCTAACGAATATACACCTCATTCTGAGAGTATACCAACCCCGCCCCCCCCCCCCCCCCCCCTCCCCCAGTCCACACACAATATACAGTAGAAATATATGAAGTATGTCCTCCTTTTATTATTTTCAATGTATTTCCCTTTGATAGGAAAGGTATGTGACACCCAACCTCGCCCCCTCCCAAGCTTGGTTGCGCCCGTGGTTAGCTGGCACACACAACTCCGTTACTCTGGGCTAGCATGCGTTGTTGGTGTTGTTGTGGTGTTGTTGTTGTTGCTATCAATGTTCACCAAAGGAGCTCAGAATCAGATTTGCTGGCGTCCTAATCCGTCTCCTAATCCAGCTCACAATCTGATGGGCGTTTTCATCAAACCTCAGCGGAGGGGAAGAAACGGAGGGAGGAACATTAAGCAGCCGTCAAACCTGAGCTCAAAATGTGCTCATTTTATTCTATGAATATCATAGAATTGTGGGAGATGGATTTAGAAAATATATATACGAATATTCTGGGACAGAACTCTCCACCCATCGTCTGGCTGCACTCTCACAGCGAAGGCGTTATCTCGCGTTGATGTCATTACTACAAATGATTAGACAGAATGCACACGTTAATATCCCATTAATTGGGGCATGTTAATCGGCCCATTCCCTCCCATTTGGCAGACCACGCTGGCTGAACGGGTGAGTGGCCTATAGGAAGAGTCAGTGCCTTATAGGGACCCCACCAAGGGCATCTGGTCTTATTAAAACAGATTTCAGAGCAGCAATCATGCCGGCCGGCCACATCATCCACGTGCCTGACCAATCAAACAGCCTGGACTGTGGGCCAGTAGAATCATTTGTACTTGCAGTTACAAAGGAGGGAGTTATTAACCACGGCAGAAGATAATTACCGGGGATTGTGGGTTATTATGAGCGGAATACAGACCGAGACTTGAGATTTCTTTTTGCCAAATGGAGTCATCCAAGTGTCCACGTCAAAGTGTTATGCTGGTCGAGCAGAACACGTGTGAAATCACACGGCTGCGGTTTTACCAAAGCGTGCTCAACAGCCAATCAGTCGTTAACATGTCCGTCGTTAACATGTCCCGGTGCGACAGCGTGTAGAGTCCCCCCCCCCCCCCCCCCCCCCAGTGCTCTGTGTATCACTGGATGTGAAACACTCCCAGGTAAAGCCCAGCGCTGCCTCTTGGCTCCACAGACTACACCTGAGACACGGATGCTCCGTGACACCGAATGAGGTGTGCACATGGAGGGTCACTGGTAACACGCTAGCCCCGCTGGTCTGCACTCATCCACAGCCTGGCTGGTCTGGAGCTGCAGCACAACACTGATGTCATTGAAAAGGGCACGGCTGAAACATTTGACTGCTCTTGGCCCTCTCGAAACAGCAGACGAGGAGAGTCGGTGTCATGTTGTTATCCATTTACGTGGGAGGGGTACACTCTCTCCCTCCCGTGTCTCGCTCAACTATTTTGTGGGAATCGATTCTCACGTTGAGGAAAAATACTCATTAATCTCTGGCGAGTAAACGATAGACCGAGCCATCCATCATCAGCGGAATGTGACTTTAATATGAGCCGCAGATTAACATGCGTGAATGGTTTCCCTCTGCTTATTTCTACTGCCCGGCACAGACGCACACACACACGCACGCACGCACGTACGCACGCATGCGTGCACACACACACACACACACACACACACACACACACACACACAGGCATACACACATGACACAGGCACACACACACATACACACACACATACACACACAGAGGCATACACACAGGCACACACACACACACGCACACACATGCACACACACACACACACACACACACACACACACACACACACACACACACACACTCACATGTACACGCACACACACACACACACGCACATAATCGTATCCTCACAAGAACCTTCCGGGGTGTTTATGTGGTGGGCACAGTGTCCTCGGACAGACACTATGCACTTGATGTATAGCCCAGACAGTGTTTGTCAACCTGTCATTTTCAAGTACGCTCTGAGGTTAGCAAAGCGTTTGAATATTGTGTCAGATTTTTTTTGGCCCGGAGCCCCGGGATAAGAAAACATGAGTGACTGGGCGATCAATCAAACGGAGAAAATCAGTGAGCCGCACGTTAGTAACACATCGGTGCCTTCGCCTTAAGCTCTCCAGCTATGCGGGGTGGTGACACTCACAGGGTTTCGGTATCCACCGCGCATTCTGTTGGAAAACGTCACCCCCGACCCCAGAAACAGACGCCTTCCCCGCGCACTCTGGTTTACAAGGACCGCATCGTCCTTCTAAACACCAGCAGGAACCATCACGCAGGCGGTTTCTTTTCTCCCAGATTCTGATTTGAATCAACCGTCATCTGTAATGAATTGACTTTGTGGGAATGAATTGGCTGGCGTGTGGAAGCCGATCGCCGGGCGTTTACTGAGCAGCTCCGCGTCGCCCGGAGAGACACGCGAGAGGAGCAGGAAGTGGCGTCACATGTTTGGTTTTGACTCCCGGTGTCCTTGATGCCGTTGTTAACACGATGAAGATCGTGACGAATGGGAGACGCCTTCTCCGCTAATGAGGCTCGTTCAAGGGCCCTTTGAATGTTCCTTCAGCGGATTAGTTTGTTGTTCTGTTCTGCAGAATGTTTTTGTTCCCCCCGGTGACAGGGGGCATATCATTTTCATTAAGTTCTCCATGTTTTTATTAGCACCGTCTTCAACTACAAAAGAGGGTTATTGCTTTTGTCATTAGCCGTCTTCCCTTTGGTCTGTCTGTCTGTCTGTCTGTCTGCATGTCTGCCTATCTGTCCATCTGCATGTGTGCGTGCCCGTCTGTCTTTCTCTGTCTACCAAAAAATAGTTACTTTTTAAAATGATGTGACATAATTACAATTTTAAATTCATCTCTACTTATTTTAAACCAAATGTACTCCCAACCATTGGTTAAACTCTCTCTCTCTCTCTCTCTCTCTCTCTCTCTCTCTCTCTCTCTCTCTCTCTCTCTCTCTCTCTCTCTCTCTCTATGAGGTGAGCAATGCTAAAGCTACCAAAGTGATTCCATTCTGCAGGCTAGTTATTAAATTTGTTTGCAAATCTCTGCCCCTTCTCAAGCACCACCCTGGCCCCTCGGAGCTTACAGACCCACATGTCATCAACACTCAGCCCCTGAAAACACTGCAAAAAAAGACAGAGAGAGAGCGCAAGAGAGGGAGAGAGAGGGAGCGGAAAAAAATACGCAAGGGAGAATAACAGATTATTTCCTCGAAAACTAGCCCACTGAATATATATATAAAAAAAATGGAGCACTCTTTTATAATCTCTTTTATTACAGCAATTTGTTACTGAGCTCTCGTCTGCACCGAGGAGAGAGAGCAGAATTAGA
>JAXIVH010000112.1:207341-214841 GCA_036785325.1 Urophycis tenuis
GTTTGGAGAAGGCTGACATCCCTCCAGGGCGTGAAACACCATCGCTTTATTAAGCTCTCCATGTTTCCATCAAACTTGATATCTTAATGTAATTATGTTCATTTCATTAGCAGTACTCCCATTGTGAAATGGCGTGAGTGTGGAGAGTGCAATAATTGATTAGATAAATGCCAGCACGGCATAATCAGTGGCTGAGGACCCAGGAAAGGGTTCCCAAAGAGACGGGTAACAGTGGTTTACATTACCCTGCGGCGAGCAGGAAAGAGACGACTTCCTGCTGACGTTGGGACTGCTCATCATCATCATTTATTCAAACGAGTAAATAGCAGACCATGACTGCTTGACAGAGAGGTTGTGTTTTGGGTTTGATGGTGTGTTTGTTTGGTTTTTATGATGTGTTTACCTCTCATGTTTGCCTGCACTAAAAGTAAATACTTTTACGATTCAAAATGAAATAAAAGAGTATAAATTAGACGGAGGGATAGATGAGGAGAGGCTGGCTACACTTGCTTCAGAGCATTCCCTGTGTTGGACCACTAAACCTGTAATCTTATGTAAGCTCCACTTTCATCACCTCCTGAGAAAATATATGTGGTCCAAAAACAGGTGACATCAAAGGATGTCAGGGATGAATTCATTTAGCATTTTTAAAAGATTTAAAAAGAAACGCAACATAAACACAAACAAACAAACAAACAAAAAAAAGGACCAAATGAGTTTCTGAGCACGTGAGCGACGACGGACTGACTATTACTATTCCTCTGGTTATCTGCTCCCCAAACCACTCTCTGGGCGCTCTATAAAATATCTCATGTCACAGTCTGCAGCTCTACATCACCCATCATCTCTCTCCAGCTCCCTTTCACTTTCTGGGACACACATGCACACATGCACACACACGCACATATGCACACACACACACACACACACACACACACACACACGCATGCACGCAGGCACGCACACACACACACACACACACACACAAATGCACACACTTGATGCACGCAGGCACGCACACACACACACAAATGCACACACAGAAACACACACACACACACACCAGCACAAGCATACAGGTTGGCAGACACTGGCTACAGGGGCTAATCCTGTAATAATCACAGCTTTCCCTTCTGCCATGTTGCTACCATCTGGCACTTCTTGAGAGGGGTGCTATGTATGCACACCCACACCCACACACACACACACACACACGCGAGCACACACACACACACACCCACACACACCCACACACACACATACACACACACACCCACACCCACACACACACACGCACACACACACACACACACACACACACACACACACACACACACAAACACGCTCGCGCACACACACACACACCCACACACACACATACACACACACCCACACCCACACACACACACGCACACACACACACGCACACACACACACACACACACACACACACATGCACACACACACACACGCACACACACACACACACACACACACACACACACACACACGCACACACATGCACATACTCAGTCAGTGTGTGCATGTGTGTGCGTGTGTGTGTGCACACGTGCACAACTCTGCAGCAATCAAGAAGGTGCACCTATGGGTTTGGTCTCTGCAGGTTTAAGGTGGGCCTGCTGTTCATAGGATGTTCTCAATCTGTTATCTGGTATCAGGCCTTCTAGCCAAACGCTGGCTCCTGCAGGGTAACCTGGCCCACACTGCTCCATGGAAGTCAGACGGCAGTAAGTAATAAAGGTACTGCAGGTAACACTGAGAAGCCAATTACAAAGATATTCCCAAGCCTTTTCAGGGAACCGTAGCATTCCACCTGCAGTAATGCATGATAAAGACATTCATATTATTGGCTGATGCAAATATGCAGGATAAATGGTGCAAACATAATACTACTAAATGACATATAATTATTATATATAATTCACCACAACAAACTGATCAAGCATAAATACTTACACCCTTCAAAAACATACAGTTTCCAAGTACCTGGAATGATGTAGAATGTGGGCTTTCTTCACCAAACAGGGGTTCGTTTTTTGAGTGTATTTATTAAAGACAGTCCTTGGAACCAGCTGACCCGTTGTCTCTGGGTCTGTCCAGCTGCTGCTCCAGACAGCTGAAGATGGCTAATGGCTGCATCCCATGAGCTGATGAAGCCAGTGGCACACGTGGGAGGCATATTGAGGCAAATCAAATGTTTTAAATTGGCGTGTATTTGTCCTCTTTTACAGATGTATTCTATTTCCTTGGTGCCGGCATAATTAAGAGTGAATGTTTGGGGTTTGAGTGAAGAGGACTGGATGGAAACAATATGCTTCTGCAGAATCAGGAGTCCATTTAATGTGAAAATTAAATCCAGTTGGCAGTTAAGTGAGCTCACAGTTGTCACTCTTGTCAGTATCGTGTATGGTGGCAAATTACTGCCAGCATCGCCTTTATATGAATTGAAATGTTTATACACATATTGTGTTATGTAGGTTCTGTCCTTACATAAGGCCACATATTTGTAGGTTGCATCCTAGAAATTGCATAAATACATTACAAGCAATGACTTGATAATACAAAACTAATGAATCAGCGAGTGGGTTGACACTGAAAGGTGTCAGTTGAACGTGTTCCATCATCTAGCGTTGATTTGACCACTCCTGAAACGTTCTTCTTATGGTACAACGAAGCTCACACCGAACGACACAGAGAAACTCTTGGCTCTTGGCTGGAGGTCATGGGGAAATGCATATTTAATTCTGATTTAAAGAACCGCTTTCCCACAACTGGCAGATTTAAGATGAAGGGGAAGCATCCTAAATGGAGCTCTTAATGGTGGAGTGACTGTGGTGAGGGAGCCGGCTCACTCATTTCCAAGGCTCCTGTGAGGCAGCGGCAAGTAAAACTATCAGGCCATGGACGAATGGTCCTCTCTGAAGATTTAGTGGTCTGCCTCATAGGCTAAATGTCCATGCCTTCGCTGTTAGAGATCGCAAGTAATGCTTTAGTGTGCTATTAAAGATCGCATTATGGTACTAATGGTCACGTTCTGTTTCAGATCAGAAAGTTTCAGATTAATTTGAGGAGCATTTTGGCATAAAGTTATCAAGTTAGAGATGGTTAAGTTCAAGTCAGAGATTGAAGCGATTAGCACTGCTAGAAGAGAGGCTAGTGAAGCAGCCTGTCCCAGCACCAAAGCCTCGGCCAAAAAAAGGTAGAAAATGATCTGACAGACGCTGGTATGAAGGTACACACACCATGGATACCAAGTGACACAAGAGAAGAACAAAATACGTATAAGTCCAGTTGTCGGGCGAAGGACGGGCACTCGAACAGAGACTGAGTTTCCAAGAAGCAATCACCATGACATGTGAGGCTCTGGAGAACTTGTCGGCTACCGGGCAGTCAGTGGAGTCCCTTGATCAGACAGGAGACGGCGGCCTGCTGATGAAATCTACCAACATGTTGGAGAACGGCCATGTTGGAACCGGGTTCAGCCCTGGAGGGGGCGGCTGCTCAGAGCTCCATCTTTCAGAAAGATGGAAGTATGACGCAAGTTATCGGGCCGAGATAGGCAACCTCAAATAGATGCCTATCCTTCTCCAGCAAGTAGCAGGGGTATTACTCCATGTGAGTATCATTCAACCATCATCAATATGTCTTTACATCAACCAACCAATACCAACCAGGTATTTAATGCGTGATTCATGCAAACTCTTGGTTTTTGTGTTTTTTTTTTCCCTGCATTGAAAAAGAAACGCAGATCAAAGCACGATACTCATTTTGATTGTTACCCATTTTATCAAAAGCCATTGTCTGTAATGTAATCAGAGCCTCTGTTCAGTCTGGCGGGCCACGGTGACCAGATAAAAGCGGCACGCCGATGAAGCCAACCAGAGGGAACAGGCTGTGCAGGAAGCTTCATCCCTCCATCACCAGCTGAATGAATGCAGTTGGTGGGGAAAAAAAAAAGAATAATTGTGCTTCTGTTAAGGGCTGTGAAGATGTTGTGAAGCCTGTGAACTAGATCAACAAATTGAAATGCCCGCTCATGCAAGTGTGTTATTCTTCAAAATAAAGTCAATAAACAATTAATAGTCAATGTGTTAAAATAATGAACTTGCATCCACAGGACATGGATTAATGGATACAATGAAAGCCATTGTGTGTGTTTAGTTTTTTTTACGTTTCCATGGTGTTGGTGTTATTATGGGCTGTTTGTATGTGTCCGTGTTTCGTGCGCATCATTATATTGTTTTCCTGCGCGAGCGGGCGGCATTTCTGTGTGCATCACAGTATGGATTGAACTCGTGCAGCTTCGCGTGCCCTTTGACCCCAACGCTAAACCCAACCAATATGGCCCAAAGCAAAATCAATGTCCTCAGTGAAAATGACGCCAACATATTAGCCTTCCCATAACAATAATAAACCCTTTGCATGCCGTCTCGTGTTGGTTTTTCCTGCCTCTGGTTCTTCGAGACCACAACCTCCAGCCCCTGCCCACTATTTCCCAACTCCACCTCCGCCTCCACCCCCTGCTCCTCGTCAGCTCCAGTCCCTCTTGACTTTGTGTGTCTAGCAGTTCCTCTTCCTCCCCGTGCACATCCTCTTCCTCCCTGCGCTCATCCACTTCCTCCCTGCGCACATCCTCTTCCTCCATGTGCACATCCCCTTCCTCCCCATGCACATCCTCTTCCTCCTAGTGCACATCCTCTTCCTCCCCGAGTACATCCCCTTCCTCCCCGTGCATATCCTCTTCCTCCCCGTGTACGTCCTCTTCCTCCCTGCGCACATTCCCTTTTTTCCCTGTGCACATCCCCTTCCTCCCCATGCACATCCTCTTCCTCCTAGTGCACATCCTCTTCCTCCCCGAGTACATCCCCTTCCTCCCCGTGCATATCCTCTTCCTCCCCGTGCACATCCTCTTCCCCCTGTGCACATCCCCTTCCTCCCCGTGCACATCCTCTTCCTCCCCGCGTAGATCCTGTTCCTCCCTGCGCACATCCCCTTCCTCCCCGCGCAAATCCTCTTCATCCTCGCTCACATCCTCTTCCTCCCGGTGCACATCCTCTTCCTCCCCCGCGCACAGTAACAGGGCTAATTGCGCCGGAGGCGGCATTGGCCGTAGCAATGGACCGGCACGGGTTCCCCCGGCGCCCCATTTCTCCTCATCCTCCCGCTCCCTCAGTGACACACAGCGCCGCAGACGCGTGGATGTGCTCCTGTCCTCGTGCGCGCCACGGTCTCCCCGGAGCAGCGCTCGAACCTCGTTAGAGGCGGGGGGCGCTTCGGAGACCAGTGTTCTCGAGGTTTTTCGCCGGGAGAAGCAAGCAGGCACGCTCGGAATTAATTTTGCCGTTTGCTTTTCACCTTGTTGGGGAAGCGTTGATTGGAGGAAGGGGGGAAGGGATTGATTGTTTGAAAAACAATTGCTCCTCTTCCTCTCCGCAGAGCGCTGTCAAACCGGCGCCTCACGTTGGCCATGTTGTGGTTCTTACAAACCAAGCTATGCAAATGAGGATCTCTGTTGTTTTCAACACTGCGCACTGTGGACCGTGTATGGTCATCATGCGCCATTCTAGGCTATAGAACATACATCCTTTCATAACCCAGATACTCCCCAGAACGTCCCCAGAGATGTGAGGGGGATATCAGATGTTTCCTTTTGCATCTCTGTTGCCTTTTTCTCCCCCCCCCCACCCCCCTTTCTTTGTGTAGGATTTTTTTTTTCTGTGTGTGCCTTACACCACTATTCCACTCTCTCTCTCTGTCTCTCTCTCTCTCTCTCTCTCTCTCTCTCTCTCTCTATATCTCTCTCTCTCTCTCTCTCTCTCTCCCCTCAAATGAGAAAAATAACAATGAGGCATGGTCTCATGTCCGTCCCCAGGGCTGCCATCACAGAGCAGATACCTCCGATCCATCAGCCTCGCGTCCCATTGTTATTGACCCTCTGAGAGGCCATTAATGGCGTGTTTGTCCCGGGGCCCCCTCTGCATGTTCGCTCGCCCGGCGATGGCGTCCGGACATAAACCCGGCGGTGCGGCCGTAACGAACACCCCAATCAAACGACCGTTGCGGCACGAGTATGAAGACAACGTGATGGAAACATGACACGCGCCGCAGCGATGATGTGATGCGCGACGTAAAACTGACAACCGGAGGAGCCACCGAGCGCAGCGGCGACGGCGCCGGGCTGCAGCCTCACGCAGACAAACACGGCAGCCGCGGAGAGCCACACGGACGCACGCAGACACAGGCGTACGGATCTATAAATGGCCGGCTCCAATAGGAATGTCGTAAAAGCCTCCGGCTCCCGGGAAAGGTGGACAAACAACGGGCGTGACAGCCAGGGAAACTTTTTCCTCCCCTCTTCTTTTTTTTATTTTCCATTTCCATCAGCTATTACTCCCCATCGCGGGCATCGCTGCGGCCGGGAATAAATACCGGGCGCAGTACTTCCTCCACTGCGGACCGCCGAACAAAATCCATTTCTCTTTCCGTCTGTTCTCTGATGCCCCCCCCCCCCCCCTCTCTAAATCTCATCTGGATTTGTCATAAAAGCGACAGGCCAGCGGTACAGCGAGAGGCTTATATCAGCCACCGCCACGGCGGCCAGACCGGGCGCTGCTCCGCCTCCAGCATTCTGCCAGCGCCGCAGACCGTCTCCACGCCAACGTCTCTCCCACCACGTCGTCTCTCCCTCCACGTTGTCTCTCCCACCACGTTGTCTCTCCCACAAGGTTGTCTCTCCCACCACGTTGTCTCTCCCACCATGTCTCTCCCACCACGTTGTCTCTCCCACCACGTTGTCTCTCCCACCACGTCGTCTCTCCCTCCACGTTGTCTCTCCCACCACGTTGTCTCTCCCACAAGGTTGTCTCTCCCACCACGTTGTCTCTCCCACCATGTCTCTCCCACCACGTCGTCTCTCTCACCACGTTGTCTCTCCCACCACGTCGTCTCTCCCTCCACGTTGTCTCTCCCACCACGTTGTCTCTCCCACAAGGTTGTCTCTCCCACCACGTTGTCTCTCCCACCATGTCTCTCCCACCACGTCGTCTCTCTCACCACGTTGTCTCTCCCACCACGTTGTCTCTCCCACCACGTTGTCTCTCTCACCACGTTGTCTCTCCCACCACGTTGTCTCTCCCACCACGTTTTCTCTCCCACGTTGTCTGGATCATTGTGTTGAGACAAATGTCATGTGGACAGTTTTACAATTCGTGTCCATAAAGTTTGATTTTATTTTTTTTGTCTGGGTGATTTTGTGGCATAAAGTTCCGGCATTTTCAGTTATATCCGGGAGGCCATTTGGCGTCGTGCACTCGAAAGAACTCGAGAACGTGAGAGAACAAGAGAACAAGGAAACCGAAACACTTTTTTTGTGTGTGTTTGTAGCATTGCATCTGTTTTGTTTGACCATGCATGACGGTGATACGTTTGAGGAATGCGGACAGCCCGTCCAGTTGAAGCTGTTAAGTTATGTAATGAAAT
>JAXIVH010000112.1:219841-227341 GCA_036785325.1 Urophycis tenuis
TTTTGCACCATTTTGTGCTATTGAATTTCTGTTTTGAAGCAGCCATTAAAACCTTGTTTTTGACTGCATCCGGTCTGCATTTGGGTCTTTGTCTGCAAACCATAACAGTACAAACTGACCAAGATGGACCCAGCAGACCCGAATCAGATGAGGGCTAGTCTCGAACAACAAGGCGCACTCCTAGGGCGTCAGCAAACTCAGCTGGATACGGTAATTGCAAGCCTCAGAGACCTGACAGCCCAGATCCAGCCACTCCAACTTGCTCAGTCGTCCACTCCGTCTGCCTCGAGCCTGCTACCAGTCAATGAGCCCAGACTGCCTCCACCTGAGAAGTATTCCGGTGAGCCCGGTACCTGTCGTTCCTTCCTGTCCCAGTGCTCCCTTATATTTGAGCTCCAACCTACCACCTTTTCTTCTGGTAGAGCTAAAGTGGCCTATGTAATCACTCAGCTGTCTGGACGTGCCAGAGAATGGGGAACTGCCATGTGGGAGGCAGACTCACCTTCTTGTGCTGATTTCCAGGGGTTTTCATCCGAGATGAAGAGGATCTTTGACCGTTCCAAACACGGGCATGAGGCTGCACGCGAGCTACTTCATATGCGCCAGGGACGCAGGTCTGTGTCCGACTATGCAATCGATTTTCAAACTCTCGCTACCCGCACTCACTGGGGTGCTGATGCTCTGTTTGACACCTTTTTGAATGGCCTGTCTGAAAACATCAAGGATGAGCTGGTGTCTCATGAGCTTCCCCGCACCTGTGACGGTCTGGTTAACCTGGCTATCCGCATTGACATGAGGCTACAAGAACGCCACCGGGCAAGAGCTTTTGAACGTTCTCCAGGTACATATTCTGTCAGTCCAGCCATACAATCTCCCT
Organism: Urophycis tenuis; assembly: GCA_036785325.1. Taxonomy (NCBI): domain Eukaryota; kingdom Metazoa; phylum Chordata; class Actinopteri; order Gadiformes; family Phycidae; genus Urophycis; species Urophycis tenuis. The sequence continues at coordinate 220,719 of JAXIVH010000112.1, forward strand.
CCCCCTCTACTGAGTCACCTGGACCAGAGCCCATGCAAGTAGACCGCACCCACCTTACCCAAGCTGAACGACAGAGAAGGTTTAACTCCCGTTCCTGCCTGTACTGTGGCCAGCCAGGACACTTTGCGGCCTCCTGTCCAGTAAAAGCCAACGCTCGCCAGTAAGAGGGGTACTGGTGAGCGTGACACCCTTACAACCCTCCTCTGCACAGCACACTCTCCTCCCAGCCACCCTGAAGTGGAGGAATCAACAACAGGAGATAGGGGTGCTAGTGGACTCTGGTGCCGAGGAGAGCTTCATTGATGCTGGCTTTGTGGCTCAGTGGGAACTGCCCACTGTGGAACTCAAGAACCCCCTGGTGGCCAACGCCTTGAATGGGCTGAAGTTGGCCAACGTCACTAAAGTCACCGCACCGGTGAGTCTCTCTCTCTCTGGCAACCATCATGAACAGTCAATTTTTTATGTTATTGATTCACCACAAGCTCCTGTGGTTCTTGGTCACCCCTGGCTTGTTAAGCATAATCCCCACATTGACTGGGTGGGTAGGTGTATTATGGGCTGGAGCCCTTTCTGCCACTCTAACTGCCTCCGTCATGCCCAGACTGTGCTGTCCCCAGCTTCTGAATCCCCAGAGGAGTTTCCAGATTTATCAGACATTCCTCCAGACTACATGGACCTCAAGCCCGTCTTCAGTAAGTCCAAAGCCTCCTCTTTACCTCCTCATCGTCCCTATGATTGTGCAATTGGTCTCCTCCCGGGCACCTCTCCTCCTAGAGGTCGTCTGTATTCTCTGTCTCGGCCTGAAACGGAGGCGATGAACAAGTACGTCCAGGAGTCCCTTGCTGCAGGCATCATCCGACCATCCTCGTCTCCTGCAGGAGCAGGATTTTTCTTTGTTGGGAAGAAGGATGGTTCGTTACGTCCGTGCATTGACTATAGAGGTCTCAACGATGTCACGGCGAAGAACCGGTACCCTCTCCCTCTTATGTCCTCAGCATTTGAACTCCTTCAGGGGGCCACTGTGTTCACTAAGCTTGACCTCAGGAACGCCTATCACCTTGTCCGCATTCGTGAGGGCGATGAATGGAAAACAGCCTTCAACACCAGCTCTGGCCACTATGAGTACCTTGTCATGCCCTTCGGACTCACCAACGCCCCTTCTGTTTTCCAAGCCTTAGTAAACGATGTCCTTAGAGATATGCTTAATCAATTTGTCTTTGTCTTTTTAGATGATATTTTAATCTTTTCAAAATCTTTATCTGATCATGTCATCCATGTCCGTAGAGTCCTGCAACGCCTTCTGGAGAACCAACTTTTCGTCAAGGCCGAGAAATGTGAGTTTCACAAACACACTGTTGCATTTTTGGGCCATGTGATCTCACCTGGGGCCATCCAAATGGATCAACAGAAGGTCAAAGCCGTTCTGGAGTGGCCAGCCCCCTCAACGCGTCGGGAACTACAAAGTTTCCTTGGATTTGCAAACTTTTACCGACGTTTCATTAGAAATTTCAGTGCGCTAGCAGCCCCCCTCACTGCCCTGACCTCCCCAGCGGTGAGGTTTATCTGGTCCCCAGCAGCAGAAGAGGCATTTCAGGGTCTGAAGCGACGATTCACCTCTGCTCCCATCCTGATCCAGCCTGACCCCAACCGGCAGTTCATAGTAGAGGTCGATGCATCCGAGGTTAGTGTTGGTGCCGTCCTCTCCCAACGCTCCGCCAAGGACAACAAGGTCCATCCATGTGCCTTCCTTTCTCATCGCCTGACTCCTGCTGAACAAAACTATGATGTGGGGAACAGGGAGTTGCTAGCGGTGAAGTTGGCCCTGGAGGAATGGAGGCATTGGCTGGAGGGTGCTTCGCTACCATTCTTGGTCTGGACTGACCATAAGAATCTTGAGTACATCCGTACTGCCAGGAGACTCAATCCTCGCCAGGCACGCTGGTCTCTCTTCTTCTCCAGATTTGACTTCACCTTGTCCTACCGCCCTGGACACAAGAATGTGAAGCCTGATGCGCTCTCGCGAAGGTTTCCATCCCGTGAGAGACCTCTAGAATCCTACACAATTCTTCCTCCTCACTGTGTCTTCGGGGGAGTTCAATTTGAGATTGAATCAGCGGTAATATCTGCTCAGGCTGGTGAGGCAGGGCCCAGTCAATGTCCGAGTAATCGTCTGTATGTCCCTGACTCTGTCCGCCCACAGGTTTTGCAGTGGGGTCACTCCTCCCAGTTGTCCTGCCACCCTGGTTCCAGTCGAACTCAGGCCTTTATTGGAAGACGATTCTGGTGGCCATCCATGAGGAGGGACGTTCACGACTTCGTTCAATCATGCTTGGTTTGTGCGGGAAACAAGACCTCAACTCGACCCCCTGCTGGCCTGCTACAACCCCTGTCTGTACCCCGAAGACCATGGTCACATATATCGCTGGACTTTGTAACAGGCATGCCACCATCAGACGGTAACACCACCATACTTACCGTTGTAGATCGTTTCTCCAAGGCTGTCCATTTCATCCCTCTTCCTAAACTTCCTTCAGCCAAGGACACGGCCAGTGTAATGGTGCAACATGTATTCAGGATTCATGGTTTACCTGTGGAGGTGGTGTCGGACAGGGGTCCACAATTCACATCTGCCTTTTGGAAAGCCTTTTGTAAATTGCTTGGTGCCTCCGTTTGTTTGTCTTCGGGGTTTCATCCGCAGAGCAATGGCCAGACCGAGAGGGCGAATCAACAGCTGGAGACAGTGCTGCGTTGCTTGGCCTCTCAGAATCCCACCTCTTGGAGCCAACGCCTTCCATGGGCAGAGTATGCCATCAACTCGCACATCTCCTCCTCCACAGGCCGGTCACCCTTCGAGTGCTCCTTGGGCTACCAGCCACCTCTGTTCCCGGACCAGGAGAGGGAGGTTGGTGTCCCTTCTGCTGAGGCCTTCATTCGTCGCTGCCGTGGGACATGGAGGCGCACACGCTCTGCCCTTCTCCGCTCTTCTGTCAGAATGAAGACCCAGGCTGACAAGCATCGATCCCGACCCCCTCGATATCGCCAGGGACAGCGTGTGTGGCTGTCGACCCAAGACCTACCCCTAAAGACTGAGTCCCGTAAGCTTTCCCCCCGTTTTATCGGACCCTTCCCCATTGCCAAGGTCATCAGCCCAACAGCAGTCCGCCTCAAGCTCCCTGCCCCCCTGCGCCGCATTCACCCCACCTTTCATGTGTCTAAAGTCAAGCCATTCATTTGTAGCCCCCTGCATCCCACCCCTAAGCCTCCTCCTCCCCCTAGGCTCATTGATGGCTCTGAGGTATACACCGTCCGGCGGCTGTTGGACGTCCGGCGCCGGGGCCGTGGACTCCAGTACCTCGTAGACTGGGAGGGCTATGGCCCTGAGGAGAGGTGCTGGGTCCCAGCTCGGGACGTCTTGGCCCCGGGGCTACTCAAGGACTTTCATCGCCAACACCCTATCCCGCCCAAGGGGACGCCAGGAGGCGTCCGTTAGAGAGGGGGTATTGTTAGTAGTTTTGACTTCCTGGTTGCCCTACTGGACGGGAGTGGCATTGTGTGTGTTTTTGTTTTGGACACCATGTGCTTTTGTGTTTGTTCCCATGTGCCTCTGTTTGATTTTAAACTCCGCCCCTCTTTTGTCATACCTGCCCTGCTCGTTATGTTAATTGATTTTCCCCCCTAGGTTTCTGTTGATTCAATTAGTTCCCCTTCCACTATTTAAGCACTGTCTGTTTTGTGTTCTGTGTCAGTTTGTAGCTCAGTTCCGGATGAGAAGTTTGCCTGTGCCTCTTTGCCTGTTTTCGGACTCTGTTTTCTGTGAATCCATTGTGAGTTATATTTTTACCTTTCTGACTGGATCTTCTGTGAGTTCTCCTTTGGACATTTTTCCTTTTTTGCACCATTTTGTGCTATTGAATTTCTGTTTTGAAGCAGCCATTAAAACCTTGTTTTTGACTGCATCCGGTCTGCATTTGGGTCTTTGTCTGCAAACCATAACACGGACATTAGCATGCGGGCAGGTTACCCGGACGCATGCTCTGGCTTAACCGGCCAGCTACTACGGAGATGGGTGGGTGGGGGTGGGGGGAGGATGGGTGGAGGTGGGGGGAGGATGGCCGGGGGCGGGGGGGGGAATGGGTGGGGGTGGGGGGAGGATGCGGAGGTCAAGCGGGTCTTCTGGCGCCATGTGTCTTGTGTCTTCACCAGCGGCACGGCAGAGCGAGATCCACGCGGGGAGATAAGAGAGCGAGCGAGCGAGCGGGGACAGAGGGGGACAGAGGGGGACAGAGGGGGGCAGGGGGGGGCAGGGGGGGGGCAGGTGGGGGCCACGGGCGGCGCCGGTTGATCTTAGCCTCCTGTCGGCAGGCAGCGCGCACGCCATCCATCTTTGTTCAGGGGGGCCGGGCGGCGTGGGGGTCTCTCCTCAAGACGGGGCCGAGTCACCGGGCGGGCCGAGTGCTGAGGGTCACTGTCTGTGGTGAAGACCCCCTACCTACCCGCCCCATCACCCCCCACCCCATCACCCACCCACCCCATCACCCCATCACCCTCCACCTACCCGCCCCATCACACCCCACCCCATCACCCACCCACCCCATCACCCCATCACCCTCCACCCACCCGCCCCATCATCCCATCACCCTCCACCCATTGCCCCATCACCCCCAACCCCATCACCCTCCACCCACCCACACCATCACCCCCCACCCCATTACCCACCCACCCCATCACCCCCCACCCCATCACCCACCCACCCTATCACCCCATCACCCCATCATCCACCCACCCTATCACCCCATCACCCACCCACCCGCCCCATCACCCCCGACCCCATCACCCACCCCATCACACACCACCCCATCACCCCCCACCCCATCACCCACTCACCCCGTCACCCACCCACCCCATCACCCCCCACCCAGACGCTCCACACTGGTCTGAATGTGTGTTCTTCATGGGTTCTCGTCAGATGTATGACAGCAGCAGCCGGGCTGTTTGGGCCAGTCTTCGGGGGGCCCGGGAGCCCCCCAACACGTCAGGCCCGGCTCTCGTTAAAAGCCTCCAGGGCCGAAGATTGTGTTGACTACTTTCTAAACAAAGTTGGAGATTAGAAAATAAAGAAATAAAGAACCAGGCGGTGTGGAAGTCTACGGGAGGTCCCATGTGAACGTGCCTCTTCTATATGAAGCCATTTTGAACGGAGCGTTGTAAATGTGGTCCCTGCTCTGTCTCTCGACAGGCAGCGGGCTATAAATACTGTAGGCTAAATGGGTTCTGGAGCTGTAGACGTTTGGATGTGAGATGTAGGGTTAGGAGCCATCCTAAAAGCTTTAGGAATGATATGGCTGTGAAAAGTGTGGAAAAAAGATTTGCCCGTGGATTCAGAGGACACAGTACATGAGTGGATGGGGCCCAAGTCAGACCAGAACTCCATGCTGAGGTAATATCAGAGGAACAGCAGAGACCATATGTTTTCCGTCGATTGTTTAAGCATTTGATTTTGCTGCATTCATTCATTGGATTAGTTTTGCTCTGTTTCAGTTGACCAGCATATACTGTATGTGTGTGTGTGTGTGTGTGTGTGTGTGTGTCCACGGCGTGTGTATGTGTGTGTGTGTGTGTGTGCGTGTGTTTATTAAATGGAACAAACAGGGATTGAAAGAATAATCGGCACGAATACAGAACATGCATTTGCTTATAGGTAAAGTGGGGATACATAATTCATAATCTTGTGTTAGGATTTGTGTGGGTTTGTGCGTGTGTGTGTGTGTGTGTGTGTGTGCGTGTGTGTGTGTGTGTGTGTGTGTGTGAGCATAAGTGTGCGTGTGGAAGCGTGTGTGTGTTGAGTTCCAGTTGCAGCTGAGTGTTTCCAGCAGCGCTACTCCACATCCAGACACAGCAGCCAGTGGATATCACAGCCTGAGTACGCAGTGCTCCTCCGCTGGGAGGCAGCCCTGTTTAAATGTGCATGTCTCCGTGGTTCGTCACAACACGGTCGCATCACTCAAGACCACCAGCTCACAGGCCAGCACTGGAGTACAAACAACCGTCGCTCTGTCTCGCTGTGTTTGTTTGTGTGTGTGTGTGTGTGTTTGTTTGTGTGTGTGTGTGTGTGTGTGTGTGTGTGTGTGTGTGTGTGTGTGGGTGTGTGTGTATGTGTGTGTGAGGGTGTGTGTGTGTGTGTGTATGTGTGTGGGTGTGGGTGTGTGTGTATGTGTCCTTTTCCACTTATCCACTTCCACTTTGCTAATGCCATGTGCACACAAAGGCGTGTATTCCCAGATCAAGACGGTGGCCTTGTTTTTCATTAATGTCATTAATATAATAAATATCGCCCGGAGGCTTGGTAATCCACGCAGAGTGTGAAATGCCAAATGCACAATATTTACACAAAAAAGTTTTGGAGCCAAAAAATTAGCACCTTTGAGTTTGACAACCATGAAAAATGCAACTGCGTGAACAATCGCAGGTAAGGTTTCCTCACAGTCCTAACAGCTGAGGTCATTGTCATCAATCAAAACAGCTTGTCTTTCTGTTCGCCGGCAAGTCAGACGCCACTTTTATTCAGCAGCAAATCCACGTAACTTATAGGATTCTGCTGAGAAACAATACATCAATAGCAGCAA
>JAXIVH010000112.1:239841-242341 GCA_036785325.1 Urophycis tenuis
TGTGGGTGTGGGTGTGTGTATGTGTGTGTGTGTATGAGTGTAAGAGTGTGTGTGTGTGTGTGTGTGTGTGTGTGTGTGTGTGTGTGTGTGTGTGACGCGTCTAGTGCAGTAGAAGTAGAGAGATGTCTGTAGATAGTGCATGTAGCATAGTGCATGTTGCTTTCTGCTTGCTACTCTGCTTACAGCTACCGCCGCCAGCTAGCCCCCCCTCGGGGGGTGAAAAGAGGAGCCGAGTGAGTAAGTCTCCTCCTGCTAGTACAAAGCCTCTCCACCACCAAGACTCCTCCAGTGCCTCCTCGCGGCCACACACGGATAGGGGTCTTTGCAGACCCCGAACTAAACTGGAGGGGATCTCGGAGCAGCAGTGGGCCCCAGAGACGCGGCGTACATGCCCTGATGCCCGTCAACCCTGCCCCAACTATGGGTAAATAGCCCCATTGTCTTGTGGGTCAGCCTATTTAGGCAAAGGCTAAGGGAGCCGCCCTAACAGAAAAGCAATGTGCTGGCGGTGCGCAACAGGCGGGCCTTGAAAGACTAAGGACCCGGCAGCCTCCTGCAGCCATGTTGGGGGACTGGTCGTCATGGGCTCACCCACGCCACCGGGCTTACCTCATCGTGGTGAAGATAGTGCTACTGGAGAAAGCGCACCTCCTTTGGCACTTTAATATCTCCTTGCGCAGGTAGCCACTTCTGACCACGGTGAACAGTACCTGGACTTACATCTGGTTGAAGTCTGACGGCGATTGGGGTTTCTGGCGTCGGGAGCAGGTGCGAATGGACTGGAAGCTCTTAGCTAGAACCCTGCACGGCAGCAGCACAGGGTATGGGTTGCTAACAGCTCGGCTGAGTGGAAGCTGCTTTCGGCAGACCCCTGTGTGTTTGAGCAGCCCTATTTAGGGACGGCACTGCTAACCTCAATAGAGGAAGGGCCTAGAAAATGTGGCCTAAAAAATGCCCACTCAATCTCGCCTGGATAGGTTACCGCACCTATCGGGCCATTCCACACCTGCGGTCGAAATAAAAATAAAAATAAGAAATCATGCAACTTGAAACTGGCAACATGGAATGTAAGGACTCTCCTGGACTCGTATGGCAGATCTGACAGACCACACAGGAGAACTGCCTTGGTTGCTGCAGAGCTCGCAGAGTCGCTACAACATCGACATTGCAGCTCTGAGTGAGAGCAGGATCCTGGATGAAGGCTCTCTAACAGAGGAAGTTATGGGCTACACATTCCTTTGGAAAGGCGGGAGGACAACATCTGCACGGGGTAGGACTAGCCATCAAAAACACACTGCTGCCAAGACTCACTGAAACACCTGTCGGCATTAGTGAGAGACTAATGACCCTCCGTATCCCCCTGGTTAGGAATCGCTACGCCACACTACTCAGTGCTGATGCACCGACACTTCCATCCGAGAGTGAGGTCAAGGATTCTTTCTACCAGTCACTTGATGAGGCTCTTTGTCGGATCCCCAAGAATGACAAGATTTTCTTGCTTGGGGATATTAATGCCCGAGTGGGACAGGACAGCAGGATTTGGAGTGGAGTACTTGGCAGACATGGAGTTGGTCAGGTTAACTCAAACGGGATGAGGTTGCTTATTCTCTGCTCAGAGCATAACCTGACCATAACCAACACCATCTTCCAGCAGAAGGCTAAACATAAGACATCATGGATGCACCCCCGTTCCAAACATTGGCACCTAATAGATTATATCATAGTGAGGCGTAGTGACATCAAGGACGTCCTCATCACCCGTGCCATGAGAGGTGCAGAGTGCTGGACATATCACCGTTTGATTATGGCCAATGTCCACATGCAAGTGCGACCCCCCTTGAGACTGCGAGGACCCAAAAGGAAGAAGCTAGACTGCACCCGCCTGGAAAACCCCGATTCAAGAAATGACTTTCGTCGCTCCCTGGCTGAGAAACTAGGGGAGGTGGAGTCTTCCTTGAACACATCTGAGAACACCATTGACCAGAACTGGAACTCTATCAGCACAGCTCTCTATGAGGCAGCAGCCCAAACAATCGGCTACAAGAGCAAGAACCACCAAGACTGGTTTGATGAAAACTCGGACACCATCCATGTCCTGTTGAAGGATATGCACAAAGCACACAGGGCAACCCTAGAGAACCCTTCATCCAGTAGCACCAGGAAGAAATGGCAGAGAGCTCGAAGAGAAGTGCAAAGGGCTGTTAGGAGGATGCAGAATGAGTGGTGGAGGAAAAAGGCACATGAAATCCAAACCTTTGCCGACAAAAATGACATGCACAACTTTTACAATGCTGTCAAGAAGACCTACGGCCCAACAAATCGCTGGATCACTCCCCTGAAAACAGCAGACGGCCTGACAATCCTGAAGGACCAACCTAGCATCCTGCTGAGATGGGCGGAACACTTTAGCACCCTGCTGAATCAGGAATCTGATGCAGCCCCCACCGTTCTGGATGAACTGCCTACACTTCCCGTCATGCACAATCTGGACGAGCCCCCA
>JAXIVH010000112.1:247341-267341 GCA_036785325.1 Urophycis tenuis
GGAGGGAGAGAGTAGAGAAGGAGAGGGAGAGAGAAGGAGAAAGAGAGAAAGAAGGAGAGAAGGAGAGGGAGAGAGAGAGAGAAGGAGAGGGAGAGGAGAGAGAGAAGGAGAGAGGGAGAAAGGGGAGAGAGAGAGAGGAGAGAAGGAGAGGGAGAGAGAAGGAGAGAGAGAGAGAAGGAGAGGGAGAGAGAGAGAGAGAGGGAGAGAGGGAATGGGATTGCGTTGATCTAGATACATCTTGTCCAGGATTCCACATGCACAGTTGATTGGCACAGGTTGATCTGAACCAACTAATCTGTCTGCGGAAATTTTAGCTTTTTGGAGAACGAAGCAAGAAAAATCACACAGGTCTTCTCCCCACCGCTGCCTCCTCTGCTTCTCTCACCCATTTTCACTGCCCCCCCCCGACCCACTCAGCGTCCCGGTGTCCCCTCCCTCTGACGGCGCTGGTAGAACCACACAGTACGGGGGCAGATGTGCAGGGTCGCCTTAACGCGGCGCTCTGGCCGTTCAGGGTGAAGAGCGGCCCTCATCAGCCTGATGTTCCCTCAGCAGCCCTGCCGCATCACGCCGCTCGTTACTCTCAGCCAGCGGAGGCTGCAGCACATTCTCTGAATGGAGGGAAGGATATGTGTTTTATATGGGGCAAAATGTGCACGGAAATGCCTTAATACGTTTCTAAGGTATGGTCAATAATCGCTCAGCATCAATGTGCGTTTAAAGGCACTTACTGTCCATCTATATACGACTTAATCACCTCTGTTCTCCTTTGTGGATGCAAACGAGCATGTTTTTTGCGCGTGAACGGCAGCCCCTGAGAGTTTGACCAATGACTGCACTTCCTGTGCGGCATTCCATTCTCATTTGTGTAAATGAGTAGCAATTTGAATGGCCATAAACGTGAACATTATTTAGAAGGCAGTGGGTTGAATGGAATGGAATGGAGGGTTCTCTCTCTCCTGTCGTTGGCAGTAATGGTGGCATTGCGATGGGAGCTGGAAGCTGCTGGATGTGAACAGTAGTGTTGTTGTTGTTCTGCCCTCTAAATAACTCATAAGTGCTCTGCAAATTATCACTTGGACATTTAGATGTTGGACGTTCAGGTAAAAGTTGATTCAGTGTAGGGATATGATGGGGTTTTTTTTATTAAGGTATTTCATCATAACCCTCGCATACCTTTGAATAACGGTGAGTTAAAATATGTGTGTCTCTCTCCAAATCTGCATTTTCTATTTCTGTTTACTTTATTTATTGAACTCAGCGAGCTGTTATTCCCATTGATTAATCTGTAGAACATAAGGCACGCACACACAAACACAAACACCCACGCACGCACAAACACACACACACACGCACGCACACACACACACGCACAGGCACACACACACACACACACACACACGCACGCACACACACACGCACGCACGCACACACGCACACACACACACACACACACACACTCACACACACACACACACACACACACACACACACATAGAAGCAGACTTGTCTTAATCATTGGAAACATGGAACACAACATGCATCTTCCTAGCATAGCATGTACACTCGACACTGAACACTGTTGTTAACACAGTGTTGACTTCAACACAAAGAGGCAGCCGTGTTCCAGGCTGACATCACACCAAGAGGGCGCCGATTCAACCGGTTTCCCCTGCAGTTTTAATTTGGATAAGGTGTTACTTTAAAAACAGCCAGTTAGATTGAAGTCGCTTTCCTTTGTACTCCTTTTTTTTCTATCCATGTCCACATTTGATCATTTGCCGTTGTCAGAGGACTGAATGGCAAAAATCATTGCTATTCAGCTCCGGTTCTCGCTCGGACCTCGCAGTCATGCCGCAGTTTTGGTTGGTTGCTCGTCCAGATCAATGGGTGAGTTTGCACCCGAAAGAGTCAAGGATTTAAAGATAAAACGTCACGTTGCTACGTGTGGTCCTCTGACTAACCTCAGGGGGAGGTGTGTGTGTGTGGGGGGGGGGGGGGGGGGGCTTCCCAGCCTCATCCGAGAGGAAACAGTTCATCGATGTCCTTACACTGAGATGATGGACACACACACACACACACACACACACACACACACACACACACATAGACACGCGCGCGCGTGACCCAACTGCACGCAAACGCACACCAGCCCAACCGGAGCCGGCTGGGTAGGAGGGCAGCCCGCTCAGACGTGCGTGTGATGCAGGAGGAGAGCAGAAAGTGCCTTGTGGAGGTCCTGGCGTCGACTCAGTGCTAACAACTCACTACTACTACGTTTCAGTCGTTGGTCACGCTGCTTCCTCTGCTCCTCTCGGCTTCCCTTGGCCACGGCGCCTGCACTCTCAGGACAGCATTACTCGACGCTGTGAACCTCATTCTCCCCAGCTTCTTAAAGTGGCGCCCATTTCAGGCTCGCACACACACACACACACACACAAAGAAACAAAGACACACACACACACACCCAGAAACAAACACACACACACACAGGCATGCACAGAAGGAAACTCTCACACACACACACACACACACAGGCATGCACAGAAACAAACACACACACACACACACACACACACACACAAACAAACATACACACACACAGCAACAAACACACACACACACATATGCATGCACAGAAACAAACACACACACACACACACACACACAGAAACAAAAACAGACACACACACACACACGCGCACAGAAACACACACACACACACACACACACACACACAGAAACACACACACACACACACACACACACACACACACACACAAACACACCCAGAAACACACACACACACACACATGCATTTACAGAAAGAAACACACACACACACAAACACATTCCCTGGCACTCAGTTATGGACGAAGTCTATGAGGCCGAGACGTTTTTGTTTCCTCTGCATTCATCTCCCCGGGAACAACAGCAGCGATGTGATGAAGCGCTGATGACATCTTAAGGTGTCCTCCGCCCCGGCCGCCGGAGCCCAGCCGGTGCTCCTCTCCTGCGCGGAGCACCTCCTACAGCCAGGCCCCCTGCTGCCAATGCTTACCTTCATACTGGAGCTGTGCCGGCTATCGCATTAACGCGGCGCGGCTCTGAAACTGGGTGAGGAAGGACGGCTCCCGAGTCGAGGACAGCTAATGGCCACGGGACGAAGCACGCGCTTCGCTCTGTGTTGTTCCACTTACACTCTAAAACACACAAGTGGAGCACAACAAGGGAAGCTGACATATCCCCTGTGTGTGTGTGTGTGTGTGTGTGTGTGTGTGTGTGTGTGTGTGTCTGTGTGTCTGTCTGTCTGTCTGTCTGTCCGTCCGTCCGTCCGTCCGTCCGTCTGTCTGTCTGAGGTTTTCTGGTTTTCTGGCAGGTTTGCCAGACTTATTTGGATGTAGGTGAATGATCCAGGATTGTGTGTGTGGGACCCTGGACTGGACTCAATATCATTCAGTATCATTTCAAAATAGCTATCTTGTTATAAGACTGCGTGGGATAGTCTAATCATACACAATGGAATCCAAAGCATTTTCTGACATCACCATAATATTCTGCTATTAGGCCTATTCCCTGCATGTTTATGACATTTGAGTCATTAAATGAGGTGGTTAAACGAGCATTCATTTTAATAGCTTTTTCGTTAGCTCTTGTCACTCAAACTAGCAATGGACTAATAAGGTAGTTTGTATTTGTTTATCCAAATTTCCAAATTCAATTTGCTCAGGTAAGATACAACACACTATTTACCCACAGACACACTATCCAGATGTGAGCTCTGAGATTGGAAACAGTTTGTGAGAATTAATCAGTTGCTACTTTGGTCTAAAGACCTCAGTCATCATCTTCTGCCTCTGATCCACTGACAGAGTGAGCTGGAGAGCGAGATAATGAGAGCGAATGCAAGCAATAATGACAATCAGCTTTCATTAACTTCACCGGCCGAACTTCTTCCTACTTTCAACTTGTTTGCCGCGGTTCCCCGTCTCGTTCCTTTTATTCCTGCAGGGTTTTTTGTCACGTTTGTTTGCGAGGCTGTGGCAGAGCAGGAAATAGATTGAACGGTGAAATACAAAGAGGTTGGGGGAAAAAGTATAGAGCTGCTGCCAGCGAGTGAAAGCATCGCTCCTTCACTTCGTCTCTGCGCCCGTCACCCTGCTGAGGCTGTCAGGGCAGAGCGATGGTACAGAGAAGGAGAGAGAGGCAGGGGCAGAGCGATGGTAGGGAGGAGGAGGAGAGAGAGAGGCAGGGGCAGAGCGATGGTACAGAGTAGGGAGAGAGAGGCAGGGGCAGAGCGATGGTAGGGAGGAGGAGGAGAGAGGCAGGGGCACAGCGATAGTACGGAGGAGGAGAGAGAGGCAGGGGCAGAGCGATGGTACGGAGGAGGAGAGAGAGAGGCAGGGGCAGAGTGATGGTACAGAGAAGGAGAGAGAGAGGCAGGGGCAGAGCGATGGTACGGAGGAGGAGGAGAGAGGCAGGGGCAGAGCGATGGTACGGAGGAGGAGAGAGAGAGAGGCAGGGGCAGAGCGATGGTAGGGAGGAGGGAGAGAGAGGCAGGGGCAGAGCGATTGTACGGAGGAGGGAGAGAGAGGGGCAGAGCGATGGTACAGAGGAGGGAGAGAGAGGCAGGGGCAGAGCGATGGTACAGAGGAGGGAGAGAGAGGCAGGGGCAGAGCGATGGTACGGAGGAGGAGAGAGACAGGGGCAGAGTGATGGTACAGAGAAGGAGAGAGAGAGGCAGGGGCAGAGCGATGGTAGGGAGGAGGAGGAGAGCGAGAGGCAGGGGCAGAGCGATGGTAAGGAGAGGAGAGAGAGAGGCAGGGGCAGAGCGATGGTACAGAGGAGGAGAGAGAGAGGCAGGGGCAGAGCGATGGTAGGGAGGAGGAGGAGAGAGAGAGGCAGGGGCACAGCGATAGTATGGAGGAGGAGAGAGAGAGGCAGGGGCAGAGCGATGGTACGGAGGAGGAGAGAGAGATGCAGGGGCAGAGCGATGGTACGGAGAGGAGAGAGAGGCAGGGGCAGACGGAAATGAGCAGAGTCAAAATGAGACTGCGCTCAATTTTGTACTTTTCAAGACCGCTCCTGAAATCTATCCATTCACATCCCCGAGTGTTTTCTGGCCACTGAAGACCCACCTGATAAACTAAACGGGAGGTGGAGATGGGGTGGAGAAATCCAATTACAAACAGAGACAGAAGTGCATCTCTCTCCAAATTCTCTAAAACTCTCCGCGTCGTTGGGGATTGTAAACAGACTAATGAAAGCCGAGCCGTTAACACCTTGTCGTCTGCTCTCGGAGCGGCCGCTGTTCAGACAGGTGTCGCCGGCCTGCTGTCAGCGGAGGCTCCGAGGGCCCACCAGACAATCGCCATTAAAGCGTGCGGCCGCGGTTTATCCGGACTGAGCTTGTGGTTTATTCGCGCAAGCTTAAAGGCCAACCCGGGCATTTAAACCAGAGTGGGCAGTTGAGCTACAGCCTTAATCTCTGTGACAGGCCTGGCAACACCGGGACAGGCATAAAAGTTGCAGGTGTATATTTAAAATGCAGGTAAAATAAAAACGCTACGGGCGCAGGGAAAATCAAATGACCTTTAAGGCGCAACTGACCCCGGTGGAGTTAATCTCCTGAACCTTTTATGAGTCATCTAAATTTCCCAAAGGCATCTGGTCGGGTCCCTTTAAATCATGGCCTATGAGGGGCGCTGGGAGAGGGGCAAGGGGCTCCCGGAGAGAACTAACAACACAGGGGTACGAGAATTACAAACACAAGAGGGTAAATGAAGGCGTCGCCGTGAGGGCTTTTACGAGTTGGCATAGCGGCTCAGTTGTGTAATGTGGTGTATGCTAGTAGGCAAATGCTTTATGGTTTGCAATAACCTGAGCGCACGGCGAAAAGCCCATATATGAAGGAATACCGACACTGGGATGATGTTGGGCTGTGTGTGTGTCGCGGTAACCGAATCGGGGCCAACAGGAAGCAGGGAGAGGGCTTCTTCATAGAGGAAAAAATAAGACGCGTGTTTCTCCATCGAGTGACTGTTTGCATCAATGCATGATAACGATGAGATGATTTGTACAAATGTTCAGTTGTATTTGTATATCTTTTATTTTTATTTTATTCATTTATTCATTATTCATTTTGTATTTAGATATTTCTACATAATGAAAAACATTAGCCATAGGAGAGGCTCTTGAGAAGTCTTCAGACTTTCGTAGCCACGTTTCTTTGACCAGGTTGTGTTTCGGAGGAAGTCCTCATGAGTTAACAGCCGTGGTTCAGTGTCTCAGGGTCCTCATTCAGCAGGTGTGCCACAACACGGGTCCTCATTCAGCAGGTGTGTCACAACACGGGTCCTCATTCAGCAGGTGTGCCACAACACGGGTCCACATTCAGCAGGTGTGTCATGACACGGGTCCTCATTCAGCAGGTGTGTCACAACACGGGTCCTCATTCTGCAGGTGTGTCACGACACGGGTCCTCATTCAGCAGGTGTGTCACAACACGGGTCCTCATTCAGCAGGTGTGTCATGACACGGGTCCTCATTCAGCAGGTGTGTCACGACACGGGTCCTCATTCAGCAGGTGTGTCACAACACGGGTCCTCATTCTGCAGGTGTGTCACAACACGGGTCCTCATTCAGCCGGTGTGTCACAACACGGGTCCTCATTCAGCAGGTGTGTCACAACACGGGTCCTCATTCAGCAGGTGTGTCACAACACGGGTCCTCATTCAGCAGGTGTGTCACCAAACGGGTCCTCATTCAGCAGGTATGTCACAACACGGGTCCTCATTCAGCAGGTGTGTCACAACACGGGTCCTCATTCAGCAGGTGTGTCACGACACGGGTCCTCATTCTGCAGGTGTGTCACGACACGGGTCCTCATTCAGCAGGTGTGTCACAACAAGGGTCCTCATTCAGCAGGTGTGTCACAACACGTCTCCCGTGACAATCACACAGAGAACAAGTCATACAAGTCCCTGGGTGCCATCCGGCAGAGACAAAGACCGGCTCCCGTAAACGGCACCTACAAGTACGCTCTGAAGTCGCATTCCATTCCTCCTAATAAGCAGTTCAACGCGCTCTTACTTTGTAAAACACAAATGAACTAATGAGGCTGTTCCATTAACAGCCTATTAGGAAGAGCAGCTCTGTGGTTCTTCTCTGACACCTCCGAACCCCAAAGACTGCTCCCTGAAGGGGAGACAGACACACTATTTGGGATATTTTAGGGGGTATATATACCAAAGCCCAGAGGTATGGCTGGTGTAATTTTTGTGTTACTGTTTTTCTGCGCTAACAAGATAGAAACTTGTTATCTCGTCATAACCAACTCGGTTTTGTCATGATCCTGGAATAATGAACTCATCATCTCCGAACACAAACACGAAAAATACACTTTCATCAATACGTGCAGGTGGGCAGGTTTGATTCAAAAAGCATGGAAGCTTTTTGGAATATTGGACACACACACACACACACACACACACACACTCACACACACATACACCCACAGGTAAACATGCATGTGTCTGCGCACACACACACACACACACAAAATCCCGCGTACACTCACACGCATGAAGAAAGCGGCGTGTGTGTGCTGAGCGTCTAACTATACATACAAACCAACCATAACGGCCCCCAACTAGCATGCATGCTAATCCACCAATGATGAGGAGCTACGGCAGCCTGGCGTGGAGCCACTCCATGTCTCAAGGTCCACTCCGTCACTGCACACACACACACACACACACACACACACACACACACACACACACACACACACACACACACACACACACACTCACACACACACACACACACACACGTCGCCTTGCCAAAGCGTATTTACCCAGATCTAATCTTTAACAGGCGAATGTATGTGCAAACACACGTACACGCACACACTAGCTGTAAGGTGGCTGCTTACCTAAGCGCATCTGTCAATACAGTCCACATGCGTCCACATGCCCCCTTACATTTGCTGCATTCGTTAATGATGTTGTCGTTAGCCATGCTGAAGGCTGATGAACTACTGGCCTTTCATCCGCGTTGTCAATAGCTCAGCCAAGACCAGCAAGGAAGCTTTCAACATAGGTTATGTATCTAATAATATTACATACTGGCTTACATGACTCTAATACATAAATGCAACTATATATATTATTCATAGTTGCATTTATATATTAGAGTCAGGTAAGCCAGTTAATAGCCAGGTAGTGATATGTTTTTAATTTGCTTTGGTTCTAATGAATGAAATGAAAATGAAACAAAATTGTTTTTCAAATGTACTTAATATGAGTCATATGTATGTCCTGTCACTGTGGGGTCCATTGGCCAACGGAACAAACTGAGTTAGAGTGCATGATTTCCAGGGCCAGTTGAGTCATCATGGGCTTTTATTCTGTAGACATGTTGTCACTGACATACACTTAAAGGTCAAAAATAGCAAGTGAAACGTTAAAGTGGAGCTTTAATGCACACTAATGGACACCTTGTCACAAACATAAATAAAACATATCATGGAATGGCAATGTTTCGTTGCATTGCGCTTTGAAACTGACGTAAATCACATTCAGCAAAGTGTGTGTGGAGTCTAATTTCCCTTCCAGCAGCCGTATTCCAGAAAGCAAAATCATCACACGCAGCAAATTAAACTCACCGCCTGGTCCCTGGGATTGATCAATAATTCCTATGTCTGAATATGAATTTTGTATGGAGGACCGGAGGTGCACAAGTTGATTCACTTTGTCGTGGCCTGCCTTGGCCATTATTATTGAATCCTCTGCATGCCTGTTCCCACGACCACATGGTGTTTGTTGGGCTGTAGTGACTGTTCAGCACAGAGCAGGAGGGGAAGAGCGGCAGAGCCAGAGAGAGCCAGAGACAGAAATCTGTGTTGGGAGAAATATAAAAGAAGGTACAAAGACAGAATAAAGGAGCATTCACTGCCCAAGGCTCTGTCGGGTTGGCACGCGTTAGCTGCTCCACGCACACACACACACACACACACACACACACACACAAACTTTTACTAACCAAGCATAACATGTTGAAAACAAACAAACAGCATTGCCATAGTGAAGTGAAGAGATGCATTTTCCTTAACTGAAACTTTGCTGCCAATCTAATTATTTTCAAATTAACTGCTGCTTCAAAGTGCATCTATTTCAAACAAGCCAACCTCCAACCATCTGACCCTACCCTGGTTCATAAGGGGCTCAGATTCCCAAAGTCCTGTTCTGGAATTGGTCAGGATCCAGAACAGTACACTAATATTATGCCACTAAAAGGCATTTAATTCTCCACTTTTATATGATGTTTAAAGATCTAAATGTTTGGTTTTGTGATGAATTCCCTCAATTGGTGTCTTTTTTGTGATGTTCATGGCATAATAAATACCTCTTAAGTGGATCGGTCTGAGTGACTAAACATGAAATTCAATGTTGTGTCTGACTTCAGGAAGAAATGCTGCTGGGTTTGCTTCTCTGAGAGACACAAACAGATGACGCAATTTATTATTCCTGACAAACCTTTAGAGCTCAACTCTACAATATATTTTTCTCTGTTTTTTTTGCCACTATTGAAATTATCTATAATGTCTATGATGTGATGTGTGAGATCGGAAAATGTTTGTCTTACAAGCAGAACCACAGGTATTCCATTAGGTTTTGAAATAATACAAATTGCATCAAATTGCTTGTTCAGGATATCAGTGATGGCTGTATTTTGTGAGCTGCCAAACACCTCACAGGCCGGGTGCCATCAACATGTTATTTTGTCCTGTACTGTATATGTTAAAGTCCAGGTGTCGATACATCGCATTGGACATTGTGTTAAAAAGAAAAAGTCATACCAGAAATCTGACTTCTTTTCTGGTCATTTGTAATGCTCAGAAATAGATGTCCTATAAGTGGAAATTGTTGTCACTGTATTTCTAAAATCCAGACACATGTAATGAGTGTAAACAGTTAATTCCTGAAAAACACGAAACCTGAACATAAGATGTGTTATGCATGTAGATCACGTTGACAGTGTTTTGCAAAGGAAAATGGGGCGGCAGTAGCTCAGTGGGTAGAGCGGGTGGACAGAGCGGGTCGTCCACTAACCGTCGGGTCGGCGGTTTGATCCCCTTGATCCCCTCCTCCAACTGTCCACATGCCGAACCCCACAAATTTACTGATTGTAAGTCACTTTGGACAAAAGCGTCTGCTAAATGCCCCCCCCCCCCTTTTTTTTTAAAGGAATACTCTTCTCAACCTCAACAATAAGATCAATGCACACAATCACGATTGAACTCAGTGACCTGTAAAATGAAGGTGTGGGTGTGAAGCAAAAGAGAAGGCATTTATTGATGTCAAAGGAGGCTAATTTATTGTACTTCACTGACATCGTACCGGGTAACGCCTTCATTAATGTGGGAAGGTTAACAGATAGTCATTGAATTGATTTGAACACATGAAGTTTTAATTAGAGAAATGATCTCAGAATATTGCCTCTGTCACACACAGGCTGGGAAATGAACTGCATCAGACCACAGTCGTCAAAGTTATCGGATGCAAGGAAATTCAATGAGCCGACCTACCTACACAGTTTCACTCAGGTTCGTCTGTCTGACAGATCTTGTTCATTCAAAGAACCATCCGGTGGCTGTCATGAATTCATTTGTGTCGTATTTAGTACACCCTGTGATGCCACACTCTCAAACCATACGAGGATGCATCAGATGTTGTGCGTCAGAGACCCCAGTGTCTCCACGTGATGAAAGGCATGCACACAATGTTTCAAAGCTAATCCCACCTGAAAAGATGTGATTATCTGAAAAGCCTACACTGGAAGTGCACTGAAATACCCTGCACCTGGACGCTGCTCCACACCACAGCAGAACAAGCCAAACTCTTCATAGAAATGCAGCTTTTTTTTATTTTGACAATTATTTGCCGTTAGATTCTTGCACAGGTAGCTGTTTCTCCCCCCGTCCCCATGGCAAACACAAGAGCTGGATTAGCATCACACTAGTGCCACCTTCTGTTAGTTATTATCCTTATCCTTAATTTGTACATCCATGACTACCATAATGTTCCTCAGGGTGTGTGAGTGTGTGTGTGTGTGTGTGTGTGTGTGTGTACAAGCGTGCAGACAATATGCACACACACACACACAGAGCACAAATAAATACACACTTTCCTCCTACTCTTGTCGCACAACATCACACGGCTCCATCCCTCCTCCTCTCGTCAGCTTCCTTCCCTTTGACTATCATCTTCCTCTCTGCTGTGTCACCTCCCCTCTGCGAGCCTCACTGTGAGTACAAACACAATCCCCACTCCTCGCCCCTGAGCCCCTTTCTCCCCAGATGTGAGCGTAATGGCTTTCAACATGCCTACAGCAAGAAGGATGGTCTTTGTTTAATGGCCCTTGTTTGGAGTGAATAAAACAATACAGTGTAATATGTTTTTTTAATGGCCAGCAAATAAGGGGAGCGAGGAGGAGAACAGACAGACAGGTCCCCGCGGTGGTCGGGGTACACGGAGTCACGCTCGGGTTTAATTGATATGTTCGCCGCGATGAGGTGATGAGGGGCTCCCCACGCGGACACGCAGACCCCCACACACAGGTACACACATAGACCCCCAAACACAGGTACACACACAGACCCCCACATGCAGGTACACACACAGACCCCCACACACAGGTACACACATAGACCCCCAAACACAGGTACACACACAGACCCCCACACGCAGGTACACACACAGACCCCCACACACAGGTAAACACACACAGACCCCCACACACAGGTACACACACACAGACCCCCACACACAGGTACACACACAGACCCCCACACACAGACCCCCACACACAGGTACACACACACAACCCCCACACACAGGTACACACACAGACTCCCACATACAGGTACACACACAGACCCCACACACAGACCCCCACACACAGGTACACACACAACCCCCCACACACAGGTACACACACACAGACCCCCACACACAGGTACACAAACAAACCCCCACACACAGAGCCCCACATGCAGGTACACACACAGACCCCCACACGCAGGTACACACACACAGACCCCCACATGCAGGTACACACACAGACCCCCACACACAGGTACACACACAGAGACCCCCACACACAGGTACACACACAGACCCCCCCCCACACACAGGTACACAAACAAACCCCCACACACAGAGCCCCACATGCAGGTACACACAGTTCCCCACACGCAGGTACACACACAGACCTCCACATGCAGGTACACACACAGGTACACACACAGACCCCCACACACAGGTACACACACAGACCCCCAAATGCAGGTACACACACAGACCCCCACACACAGACCTCCACATGTAGGTACACACACAGACCCCACACACAGGTGAACACACGCAGGTACACACAGCCAGCCGGGACTTCATTTGCCGAACGAAAGGCAGACATGCTGCCACTTCCTTGTGTGTTTGTCGTATCCCGATGGTGCCGAGTGTGTAGCGAGGGAGAGAGAGAGACCAAGGGAGGGAGGGGAGAGAGAGAGAGAGAGAGAGAGAGAGAGAGAGAGAGAGAGAGAGAGAGAGAGAGAGAGAGAGAGAGAGGGGGGGGGGGGAGACAGTTTCATCTTTTGTAATTCTTTTATTTTTAATCTGGTTAGTGGAGGTTGAGCTTTGAGGTGTGTTAAACAGGCATGGGGAATAGGGTTGATGGGGTGGAGAGAGAGAGAGAGAGAGAGAGAGAGACAGAGAGAGAGAGAGAGAGAGAGAGACAGAGCTATCTTAACAGAGGGAGAGGCCAGGGGTTTGCTGCAGATGGAGAATGACTTTGGATGCGAGGTAATTGTTTCCTGGCAGGAGAAATGGAATGAGCGTGAGCCCCTTTATTAACAGACTTTTTATTAGTGAGAGGGAGATGGATAAACAGACACACACACACACACACACACACACACACACACACACACACACACACACACACACTCACACACACACAGAGCAGTGTTTAGCCAAAGTGAATCACAATGCGGTTTTGGGTCTGGCATGTTGTTGGTCATGGGGCGGAGCATTGATACAACGCGGCTCCATTGAAGACATCCCACTTTTGCCCGCTCACCGATATTGGAGTCCAGGCAGAGAAAGGGTCTCACACCGACAGCCAAACCGTAGATGTCAGGTGTTACTGTGTAATGTGTGGGGCCGGAAACAAATACACAAATGAGTCATTCTTCTTCACATTCGACGATTTTTTGCTATTTTCGACTGTGCAGTCCAATGTCCTTTGTTGACCCAGAGATCGGTTGTTTATTCTGCAGCTTCATTCCGTGTGCATTCTGTGTGCAGGTTTTCCCGTTGCGTTATCCCCAGCATGCATTGCGCCGAGTCTGTCAGTCCGTCCTCTGGATTGTCAGTGCTTTAGGCGTGCTTCCGCCCTGACTGGGTACAGAACCTGCCGTACTTTTCCGGCAGGGGCTGAAACACGCCGGGTGATTTGCAGACAACGTGTAGAAATGCTGAGGACACTGAGGACAACATCAACAACCTGCAGGAACACGTTTGTCTGTTAAACGGCAATGATTAGAATCGCGTCTCTCGGCTGGGCTGCACACCGCGTTCGCTCTGGGGCCGATTCCCTGCCGTGCTCGTTTTGCCTGCGCCGCACATATATTTGTATGTTTGTGTGTGCGCGCGCGTGTGTGTGTGTGTGTGTGTGTGTGTGTGTGTGCGTGCGTGCGTGCGTGCGTGTTTGTGTGTGTGTGTGTGTGTGTGTGTGTGTGTGTGTGTGTGTGTGTGTGTGTGTGTGTGTGCGTGCGTGCGTGTTTTTGTGTGTGTGTGTGTGTGTGTGTGTGTGTGTGTGTGTGCGTGCGTGCGTGTGTGTGTGTGTGTGTCTGTAAATCCGTTCGGTGAAGTCGAGTAAAATATAAATGCCGGGGTTGACAGGTGAGCTAATTAGCATATTCCCAGACATCGGCGTTGACGAACGCAGAGGAAGGATGTGAGCGGGCGCGGGACGCAGGGCAACAACAGGAACTAATTGGTTAAGTTACTGTTCACCTGAGTGTATTCTCGTCTCCCCCCGCTCGCCCCTACGAACTATGTCTGTATCCTCTGTACAGACGATCATTCATAAGCATTTGTTATGCTCCAAAGCCTGTCACTTTTCAGTCGGGCCACGTTTGGTTTGGACCTGAGATCGTTTACACAACATCAGACACTACAGCGAGAACCACCTCTGCGATCGCTCCTCCATTCGGAAAATATGCAATAAAAACCCGGTGAAATAAAACAGTTTCCAAAATAAGCAATTCCAATATGCAAATATTTACAGCTAATTGGTGTAAAATGTCACTAGCGGTTGCTCGTTCTTCGGATTCTATTTTAAATATTTGAACCTGGTGTAATGAGCGGTCAAGTATTTTATGTAATGAGCTGTCAAAGTGCTTCATAGAGAGCCAGGCATTCTTTATTTGATACATTATGCATGTAAATACCTTGGCTTGAACTGTACTGTGTGCTTTCACTGGAGTCTGCCTCAGCATGAGTCTTGCAGCACCATTTCAGAATCTTAACATATTGGCCGCAACACTCTTCCAGATAGTATGTCGATAAGCGAAAAAGCAAAAAATACAGAAACTGCTTTAACGACAGAATGTCTTTGAAAACTACCTTAAAATGTGTGACTGAAACTCGGGACACTCATGAATAACAACTAAATAAATACACAGGGAAGAAGCAACAGATTGTGTATAAGGTATCTACAGATAAACCAGCGCAGACTTTGGAAAGTGGTGCTGTGTGCACTGAAGAAGTCGAGAACTACATGCACACAAGTCTTCAATGAATTCTCCCCACATCTGTCTTCTGCCATCGTTGACTCATGGACATGTGCTCGCTCTGCCTGTACCCCTGGCGACGCCCCTCTCTCTCACACACACACACACACACACACACATTGATGTGGCGAACGGGCGTTCAGCTTTGTGGATGCATCTGAGAGCATCTCTCCTACTAGATTACATCTCTCTGCTGCTCCAGGGTCAAAGGTTTATTTGTCTTCCTGCACACACACAAACAAACGTGTTTGTGTGTGTGTGTGTGTGTGTGTGTGTGTGCGGGGGGGGGGGGGGGGGGATGTGTATCCAGGTAAATTGTGTTTACAATGCATGTGGATGTGCATGATGTTGTGACAGTGTTTTGCATTTGTTGGCCTGATATTACTCTGGGATTGCTTGTGTGCACATGTGTGCGTGTATCTGTCTATAGGTAGGGGATAAAAATGGGCTGTCACCTTGAGAACCAGAAGAGAATGAACAAGGCCACAAAGATAGCGGCTGAAGTCACTGCAGAAATGATTCTAGCCAAAGAGAGCTTCAGTCCACAGCAACAATACAGATATGTCCTTAAGGAGTAGGTGAGTGGTGAGGTATGCCGACAGGAAGGCAGATTTGGGATCGAACCCAGAACACTTTGGCAGGGAGTCTTATTTTATTGTGTGCACTGCATACGTATACATTTTTTTGCTTGACAATCTACAATGCTGAGGCAGTGATGATGAATATTGAGGCGAGGGGAACAATGAGAGGTAGACAAAGCGGCATTGAATGACGGGGAGTGCAATAAGTCAGGGGCTAATGAAAATGATTGATATGAGTGGGGCTAACAAAGCATGAAAGACTTCACCAAAGCACAGTTGGAAGGAACTGACAATGGATTCATGTTCATGTGGGCCAGTGGGCGGCTGAAGGGATCGAAGACGGGTTTATAG
This sequence comes from Urophycis tenuis, assembly GCA_036785325.1. Classification (NCBI taxonomy): domain Eukaryota; kingdom Metazoa; phylum Chordata; class Actinopteri; order Gadiformes; family Phycidae; genus Urophycis; species Urophycis tenuis. The sequence continues at coordinate 263,134 of JAXIVH010000112.1, forward strand.
ATAAGGTTAAGGTATGCTGAGAGCCTGAACTCACGGAGCGGGGATCAATACAAAGTGTCTGAAGGTACACGTAAGTGCACACAGCATACCTGTTGGAAATGTGTCGATTCTAACAGGAGGGCGGCCATGGAAGGCCATTGTCCCATCAACTTGAATGACATCGCAGTACATGTTTCTATTTCACGAGTCATGATCAATAACGTGGTTTCCTGGAGCTGTTCAAACAAAGCTCCGGTGTCCTTAACAAACGTGGAAATCCTGCAAAACGTTCTCTCCATCCCCGATAGGCGCTTTGGCCCATTTAGAAGAGGGAACCGGAAAGTCCATCTTAAGAGGAACGCAGAGTGCTGATTTGCATCTGAAAAGACGAAGGCCTATGCTTCTTGCAGTGCTTTTAATCATTACATCCATAACCAACACCTCATTACGCAGACGCTCCAGTGAATCATCGTCCGGCTATAATTTGTTCAGAAGACGTGGCATGCATGGCTTGGCTAGACTAACAACTCCTTCCTGTGTCCTGATGTAGCCCCCCGATCAACAGACCACTTCAGCCAACATACTCTCAAACGCCTTCACAGAGAATTACCTAACATATACATGTGGATATGTCTGTGCGTGTGTCTCTCTGTCTGTGTGTGTGTGGGCGATCAGAACTTTAAGGAAAGGAAAGGATGTACTTTAGGCATGAAAGCCATGCGACCTTCAGAGGATGGCAGCGTGGCAATGTCCTCGCCGCACGCCACCCAGGTGACTTTTACCGGGCTCCTCCAGAGCGAGGACACGGAGCACGGCTGCTGGAAGCCCGCTTTATTGCAGCAGTTGATGGACAACGGTACGTGTGCTGGAGCTCTGTGGTGCCGCGCAGGAGCTCTCTCCCTGAGTGTGTGTGAGTGTGTGTGTGTGTGTGTGTGTGTGTGTGTGTGTGTGTGTGTGTGTGTGTGTGTGTGTGTGTGTGTGTGTGTGTGCGTGTGTGTCTGTGCGGTGATGGCTGGTTTATCCCGTGCACAGTGATTACTCGACGGGCAACAGGTGTGCCGCCTCGCCCGGACCCACACGGTCCAATCAGTCCGCCTCGGGGCCAAGTGAGGCTGCTGAAACCATCCATCAACCGCGCGCACTCCACAGGGCAGCGCGCGGTGTCCCTGCGTGCGGCGTGTTTGTTAGGCCTCAGCGCCGTGTACACGCCCGGGGACACCGTCGCACCGGCCGCAATAACCCCCGGGAAACATGGTGCGGTGGCGGTGGTTAGCGTTTATTGAATCTGAGGCGCCATGTAATTCCTACACGTCCGGCATCGCCGTGCGCTCCGGCACATCGCCGCGGAACGCAGCACGAGCCACCGCGGTGGACGTAGGCTCACCGCGGCGTCTGCAGGGGGGGAACCCGCGCCCAGGGGATGGTGACGGATACAGGCTGAATGAAGTCGCCATGCGGCATGCTGTTCCACAGGCTGACGTCGCCTCGTTCACAGCAGCACACGCTGCCATGAACGGCCATGGAGACTAATCACCGAAACACAAAGGAAACACAAAGGGTGGACTCTGTGGACATCCCGGCAACACGACTGCGTCTTCAGTCTGCTGTGTTGGATTACAAGTCTGCTGGCGAGGAATCAGTCCGTTTAGCAACTTTAGAGGAACAACCTTCTCCCGGCGACTCCACAAAGTAATGTAGAGTGAAGTGTGCTGTTTGTGTACGCCTGCAGGCGTGTGTGTAGCTGCTGTTTGTTAGGCAGCATTAGGCTTTGCCTACCAGAGGATGAGGGGAGCGTCTCCCGGTGTGACAACCAGGCAGGTGTTCTGGTGGATGTTGGCGACCACAGCGAAAACAATTCATTTGGAGTGGAGTTTAGACAGGGAAATCAACTCAAAAATAACATGCAGACTTATTGCCTGCACTCAGCACATTGTTATTATTATGATGATTCATAATGCTTCACACACACACACACACACACACACACACACACACACACACACACACACACACACACACACACACACACACAAAGCCAAACAAACCGTAGGGCATGGGTGAGAAAATGAAGCCTTATTTTAGATTGAATAGACAATGCTTCTCTTCACCACAGAGAAATGCCACTCAGAATGATAGCCTGCAGAATAACACACATATAGATAAGCCTAGAGAACAGCATATACACACACATACATATACTAGCATGCATATATATACCAGCCTGCAGAACAATACAGTACTACAATACAATGACGTAATCATCCTGAATAATAATAATCCTCTGTCTGAAATATCGAGTATAGTAAAACCACGAACAACACGGCAGTGTTTCAGTATTGTACAACATCTCCCGTGGTCAAACAGTGGACTTCATATAAAGCAACAACACAAATATTATCCAGAATAATACCCAGACAACAGAGCACGGGAAGCACTCAGAACCTTCAGATCCGAGATCTCTTTCTGTGTGTGTTCTGGTGTGATGGGGCTTTTCCCACTGCCTCTGCCCAGCAGCTCCAAAGCCTTCAGAGAGCCTTTACTGTCCCTTCAAAAGCCTCTGCAGAACAACACCTCGGGGGTACAGAGTCATATCTGTCACCCTCACTCGTGCCATTTGGCTATTTATAACTTGTGTTTTAAAAAAGTGACCATCAGATTCAGATTTGTGTGAGGCGTTTCGTTTCACCAATACTTTCCTACTTACCCTGCAAGATGAGAGGTATAACAGTTGTCATTGTTTGTTTTCAAATTGATCCTATTTGTTTTGCATGAGGTCATGTGTTATTGAATGTATATATGCATTCATATATGAATTCATATGACAGGCTTTCCATTCCATCTATTACAAAATAGCCTTTCCACAGCTGTTGTCTGTCTGTTGAAGATGAGCAGTGATCATTTAGTTTCAATCACTCCAGTCCAAAGTCCAGGTTGTTGATGAGCATCCATCAACAGAGGAACAGAAAAAGAGTCAGATAGATCGCATTGTCAGGAAATGTTTCTTATGTCATACTTTAAGTGTGCAATCCATACAAACAAACCAGGAGAATATTGCACATTAAAGTTCCATGGGGCTTTTAATGTGAAATGGTGCTGCTGTGTAGCCTATGTTATATTTATGGAGCGGATGCTAAATGTATGGAGTGTATGTTCAGCCACCATCCCATCTCCTACCAAGCAGCTCCAGGAACGCCTTTCTACAGTATTTCAGAAAGTGAAATGGGACATAAACAGGAAAATAACAACTAGCTTTGTCAAATTTAGGTCAAAAGACGTTATTGAAAGAGACTTTGTGTGTGTGTGTGTGTGTGTGTGTGTGTGTGTGTGTGTGTGTGTGTGTGTGTGTGTGTGCGCGCGCGTGTGTGTGTTTTCAACCAGAATATGACAAAACAAACCATTAAGAGTGTTTAAGATAAAGTGAACCGCAATATTTTGAACTCCAATGCCAATTTTCCTTTGAAACCTAAAACAGAAATAAAAACCGAGCCAAGTTGATAAGAAAGTTTCCACCCATCCCATTGCGCTTAGTTTGCCCAAGGTTGAATCGTGGTGGCACGACTTCCTAGTAGGCTACATTATACACATGAGGGCTGGCCCCAACACATACAAGCAACAAGCTACAAACTACAAGCTTCAAATATTACATATAATACCGTATAGTGCATACCTGTTCCTGCCGGCGGAGCCCAGGGCTGCAGAATCGCGTTTCTATCCACACTGAGCGTTCTCCCTTTTAATGTCGACAACATCACGCAGGGTTGATGTGTGGACGTCAGTGGCGTTCGGATCACTCATTAGTCCGAGTTCGATGCCGCACAGATGTTCAGAAGACTCACGGCTGCCAGGTGTAGGCCCGCTTCCAATCAGCGTAAAGCAAATAGTGGGGTTGAACATTGAGCAGGATTTTTGGGAAATTGCACGGAACGCTAGCGCCATTCACCCGAACAGAAATCACACAAGCGCTATTAGGACGGATCGCCATAAAAGGGAAAAACATCCCCACTCGTTCTATTCCGTTCTATTCAGCCCGTTGATAACAGTAGGTGGGGCTTTGTAGCGTAGTATGGGAGTAAGGGTTTTTATTATTACAACTTAAATATCTGAATATTCAGCTCAGCATTAATGCAAATGCACCGCACTGCACGGGGTCGTAATGCAAACAGAACGGCGCCCCGTGGCGGTCTCCTTACTCACTGCGCTCAGCGTCATGGCGACGCCGGCCGCTCCCG
>JAXIVH010000112.1:272341-288063 GCA_036785325.1 Urophycis tenuis
GGAGACCAGGGGGAGACGAGGTGGAGACGAGGGGGAGACGAGGTGGAGACGAGGGGGAGACCAGGGGGAGACGAGGTGGAGACCAGGGGGAGACCAGGGGGAGACCAGGGGGAGACGAGGGGGAGACGAGGTGGAGACGAGGGGGAGACGAGTGGGAGACCAGGGGGAGACGAGGTGGAGACGAGGGGGAGACCAGGGGGAGACCAGGGGGAGACGAGGGGGAGACGAGGGGGAGACGAGGTGGAGACGAGGTGGAGACCAGGGGGAGACCAGGGGGAGACCAGGGGGAGACGAGGTGGAGACGAGGTGGAGACGAGGGGGAGACGAGAGGGAGACGAGGGGGAGACGAGGGGGAGACGAGGGGGAGACGAGGTGGAGACGAGGGGGAGACAAGATGGAGACCAGATTGAGACGAGAGGGAGACGAGGGGGAGACGAGGGCGAGACGATCAAAGTGCGTTGGGACTCAATTTGGCTTAAGTTGGCTCAGCATTCCAATGCACAACACCACACCACAGCGAATAGCGTGGACTTTAAAGGGAAATGTGTATTTGATGATGGCCGCCTCCATCTTCAGACAGCAGGTCAGGCTGGGGCCGGCCGGGGGCCAGCCAGGAGCCAGTAGGTTCAGGGGAGCTCGGTTTGATTGTCAGAGAGGAGAACAAGGTTGTAGGTGAGCAAGCAGTTGGCGTTGAAGCCATGGATTACCCGTTCTCCATCCACACCATCGCAGTCTTGTGCACACTGTTAGTTGTTTCACTTTAAGCTCCTTTCATTTTTCCCCGGCCACATTTTAACAGTTTTTAGTATCAATTGTCTCTTGCCTTCGTGACAGAAACAAACCAAACCAATCTTCTCCCTCTTGTTTTTGAAGAGGCAATCAGCACAGTGTCCTTGGTTTTGATTAGACCCTAAGCCACCATCCCCATCCCTCCATTCTCACACACACTTTAGAGTTTCTCCTTTTTCATGCACTTGTTCATTTTCTTTCTCTTCATCTTCGTCTAAGTAAGAGGGGAATGCAATAAGGCTTTGTCTTATTAAACTCCATGAAATGTGATGGAGTTGAGGATACTTCAGGAATACTTGACCCAAATAGGCTTCACACTCCATTTCATGAAGTTTTATATAATATTTATTAATTTCTACACCAATTCATTTATTTTCTGGAGTCTACTGAAACATGAATAATGTATTGTCCGTAGACCTAGGGAGACTTGTTAGAATGTGTTTTGTTCTGTGAATGTCTACTTCATTATGTTGTTCTTCTATGGCCATCTGATTCAGCTCTCCAGCCAGCACCTCATCACCAAGCACAATGGCCATTTAACATTTCAAGATTGTATTTAAAATTTTCGTACTGTCGTACTACCATGCATGTCAATTATGTCGGCCGTTGTAGTCCTCGACGTTCACCTGACTCATGGCAGCCAAAAAATGAACCTGCAGGAGACTGATAGAAGATAGTGAGAATATGAAAAGAGATTTTTTTTTCTCCAAAATCACCCCAGGGGTCTCGGGTCTTCCCCCAACAAAGAACTCAGACTTCAGAATCAGACTTTCACAGACTTCATTTCCTGCGTTTTAGTGAATACATGAGGGTGTAAGTCACACGAAAAAAGATTCAAGATTCAAGTAGAAGCAGAGAGAAGAAAAAAAACTTCACTAGACATACAGTACCTTGTTGGTTTTCTTTGGCTCCATCGTCGTGACGCGTGCAGCCTCGGAGCGCGAGCAGCCTCCACACCCGATAGTGCCGGCAGGCGGCCAATCACTGCGGGCAGGCGTCTCATTGTGCTGCGCTGTGATTGGATTAGTACCTTCACAACCAACTTATTACAGGCAATCCCTGTTAACCACGCACGCAGATACACGCAGCAGATAAAAACTCAAAATTAAATATGGATGTTCTCCTGATTTGGGGAAACTGCAAGACAGTGACTTGAAAACCGGGACTCTCCTGTGGAAATCAGGAAGGTGTGTGTGTGTGTGTGTGTGTGTCTGTGCTGTGTATGTGTCTGTGTGTGTGTGTGTGTGTGTGTGTGTGTGCGTATGTGTGCGTATGTGTGTGTGTGTCTGTGCTGTGTATGTGTCTGTGTGTGTGTGTGTGTGTGTGTGTGTGTGTGTGTGTGCGTATGTGTGCGTATGTGTGTGTGTGTCTGTGCTGTGTATGTGTCTGTGTGTGTGTGTGTCTGTGTGTGTGTGTGTCTGTGCATGTGTGTGTGTGTGTGTGCGTATGTGTGTGCATGTCTGTGCTGTGTGTGTATGTGTGTGTGCGTGCTTGTGTGTGGGTGCGTGCGTGCATGTACGTGTCTGTTCTGTGTGTGTATGTGTGTGTGCGTGTGCATGTGTGCGTGTGTGTGTGCATGTGTGTGTGTGTGTGTGCACATGTGTGCTTCCTTGTGATCCTCTCAAGGGTAATCTGATTACCTGTCAGGAGATCACAGTGCGGGGGTGTCTGTCTGATATGAACCCTCCGTTGATTGCACAGAGAGACACGGAGCACGTGAGACGTGCTGAGGGGATGATAGGCAGATGTAAATACGTACAGTAGCCAGAGAACGAAAAAACAGAAAAAAAGGTGGAAAATGACTGACAACGGCGATAAAACGATCCCATCGTCTGCAGCTGACCCCCTGTAACAGCCGGGGCGGGCCAAGCAGGACCGGGCTTCACAGAGCTGGTGGTTTATGAGATGAATTGGAAGACGGCCCCCCTGCAGGTTTACCAAATTTGATCAAAACAAATCCCTGAGTGACTCGCGGTACATTTTCTAAAAAAGGGGTTCAACACAGTGCCTCTCTGTGTGCACAGTGGGAGTGTGGCGAGGAGGATGAACGAACAACACACCGGGCCGTACATTATTAAGGGGAGGATTTGGCAGGGAATACTCGGTCTGTGCATCCGCCAGTCTGTCTGCGTCGTGTCCAGAGAGACGGGGATGCATGGCGGTAGATGAAACGATGTCGCCGTTAAGTTCTGTATCCATTCCATACGTCCAGCTGGGGTACAGTCAGCCAGCGTGTGGATCTCCTTTGTGTTTTTTACTCTGGTTGTTTTAAAGCAGGATGTCCGGGTCGTCTCGCCGCGGTCCAGAGACCCGCGGAGAGCCGAGAGCCGAAAGCAGCGGCCGGCAGATCCTGAATTGGCCTCGTGAACGCGGCAACGCCTCCAGGTGAACACACAGACGCACGCGCTCAGCAGGTGAGCAGTCAGGAGTCAGGTGGCCTCTTCAACCACGTGGTCCTCCTGACTCCCCCTCTCACTACAGGACCTATGGCCGCGCTCTGGCATTCTTTAAGGAGCCAGTCGCCATAGCAGCAGCAGCAGCAGCAACAGCAGCAGCATGGCATTATGGGCTGTGACTAATGATGAATGTACTGTCAGGGTGAATTAGAGCTGGAGACAGCCCCACCTACTTGTCTCCCTGGAACCCTGCCCAGTGAGAGAGAGAAAGAGAGAGAGAGAGAGAGAGAGGTGGGGGGGGAGAGAGAAGGGGTGAGAGAGAGCTAGAGAGATGGGGTGATACAGAGAGACGGAGTGAGAGAGCCGGAGATAGAGAGAGAACAAGAGAGAGAGAGAGAGAGAAGGGGTAAGAGAGAGGAGGGGTGAGAGAGATAAAGACAGACGGAGGGAGAGAGCGACAGGTAGAGAGAGCTAATGAGAGAGAGAGAGAAAAGGGGTGAGAGTGGGAGAGCGAGAGAAGAGGGATGGTGTGGACAAGAGCAAGAGAGACTCAAATCCCCTGGCAGAGGGACGAGCGAGGAGCAGGCCAAACAGAGAGAGGATGGGAGGTGAGGAGGGGAGGGTTAAGGGGTGAGTTTAAGGGATCTGTCAGAGGAGCAGGAGCTACAGTAAGAGATCCAGATAAAGAAAGGGAAAGCCGTAGCCCAACAGAACGAGGTGGGCTTGTGGGGAGGAGAGGGGATACCAACGGGAGTCTCAGGGAGATGAGATGGAGGAGAGGAGATGGAGGAGTTGAGAAGAGAGGGATGCAAGCTAAAAGAAATGAGGTAACCTCGATGATGAAGCTACGAAGACAATGAGGACCAAAGAAGGAAGACAATTGGAAGCTCAGCAAGGAAATCTACTGAAATTAATTCATTATAAATGATGCCGGCGATAGCGGTCATGTTGGAAAGGAATTCACTGAATCTAAAGCGACTAACTCACTATTCTAATTCTGTCTTCAAACGGCAATTACAAGAAGTGCAGATAGAGCAGAGGACATTAGGACAGCACTTTGTAGCCAAGATAGTAAATGAGAGGGAAAATAGAGCGAGAGAAGTAGAGCGAGAGATGGCAGATGAACGAGACAGAGAGAGTTCAAGTATTTCTTCTTTTTTTTCCCATCCTCTCGCTGAGATCCTAATCGATGTTAACCACAGCGCTGTGAAGTGCCTTTTTGAGTTGGACATCGGACAGACGTTTGACAGACGTCCAGACAGTCAGGGCTTCACCAGAGTTGGCAGTAGATGACGTCATCTCACCTGTGTGTTGACCTGTTGGTCTCATGAAGGGCACCAAATGCACTTGCTCATGTGTACCACTAAATGAATTCAGTTTTTATGTTTTTATATGACTCATTATCAATAGCATGTATCATCTTTACACTGGACAAATATGTCATGTGTATTTTGTATTGGCTATTCGTGCTTTTTCAGTTTTTACGGACTATTTCATGTGACGCAAATCAATACCAGATATTATCCATGCACTGGACACATAAGGCCCACCTCTTTTTTTGGATCTAAGTTGAATATTAGAAACAATAGTTCATACATAGAGGTTTGTCATCTGGTCTGGGCAAGGGGTTATAATCTATTAATGTCACGTGACATGGGAGCTATTGAAAAACAAGATGACCTGTCCATTGAAACATTCTTATAAAATAGAAGAAGCACTGATATCCACTAAGAAGAGGATTTATTTTGTTGTCCAGTCTTGTTATAATTGCTGTTATTAACTTGGAGTTCCACATGGCATAGGAGCTGTTGAAAGAAGGATGAATTGCCCATTAAAACATTCACACAACATAGAAGAAGCGCTAAAATCACGTACAAAGAAGTGTGTCTTATTGTGCTTTGTAGTAATAATAACTGGTATTAATTTGGCATAACTGGGTCATATAAAATGGTAGCTATTGAAAAATACTGTAATCATCTTCTATTAAAATATTTATCTAAAATAAATTCAACATTAGAAAACTGTTATTCTACATCAGACCAGTTTAGTAAACATTTTACATCGTAATGTTCTCTCATTTGAGAAAGTCAGCACAAAGGTAATGTAAATAACAGTTTTTATTCAACTGGTAATTTATGGACGGTTCCTCCATGAAGCCCCCTGCGGTTCAGAGGGAGCCCTCGGAGGTGAGACGACCCCTGCGGTTCAGAGGGAGCCCTCAGAGGTGAGACGACCCCTGCGGTTCAGAGGAAGCCCTCACAGGTGAGACGACCCCTGCGGTTCAGAGGGAGCCCTCAGAGGTGAGACGACCCCTGCGGTTCAGAGGTGAGACGACCCCTGCGGTTCAGAGGGAGCCCTCAGAGGTGAGACGACCCCTGCGGTTCAGAGGGAGCCCTCGGAGGTGAGACGACCCCTGCGGTTCAGAGGGAGCCCTCAGAGGTGAGACGACCCCTGCGGTTCAGAGGGAGCCCTCAGAGGTCAGACGACCCCTGCGGTTCAGAGGGAGCCCTCAGAGGTGAGACGACCCCTGCGGTTCAGAGGGAGCCCTCGGAGGTGAGACGACCCCTGCTGTTCAGAGGGAGCCCTCAGAGGTCAGACGACCCCTGCGGTTCAGAGGGAGCCCTCGGAGGTGAGACGACCCCTGCGGTTCAGAGGGAGCCCTCGGAGGTGAGACGACCCCTGCGGTTCAGAGGGAGCCCTCAGAGGTGAGACGACCCCTGCGGTTCAGAGGGAGCCCTCAGAGGTGAGACGACCCCTGCGGTTCAGAGGGAGCCCTCAGAGGTGAGACGACCCCTGCGGTTCAGAGGTGAGACGACCCCTGCGGTTCAGAGGGAGCCCTCAGAGGTGAGACGACCCCTGCGGTTCAGAGGAAGCCCTCACAGGTGAGACGACCCCTGCGGTTCAGAGGGAGCCCTCAGAGGTGAGACGACCCCTGCGGTTCAGAGGTGAGATGACCCCTGCGGTTCAGAGGGAGCCCTCAGAGGTGAGACGACCCCTGCGGTTCAGAGGGAGCCCTCAGAGGTGAGACGACCCCTGCGGTTCAGAGGGAGCCCTCGGAGGTGAGACGACCCCTGCGGTTCAGAGGGAGCCCTCAGAGTTCAGACGACCCCTGCGGTTCAGAGGGAGCCCTCGGAGGTGAGACGACCCCTGCGGTTCAGAGGGAGCCCTCGGAGGTGAGACGACCCCTGTGGTTCAGAGGGAGCCCTCGGAGGTGAGACGACCCCTGCGGTTCAGAGGGAGCCCTCGGAGGTGAGACGACCCCTGCGGTTCAGAGGGAGCCCTCAGAGGTGAGGCGACCCCTGCGGTTCAGAGGGAGCCCTCAGAGGTGAGACAACCCCTGCGGTTCAGAGGGAGCCCTCGGAGGTGAGACGACCCCTGCGGTTCAGAGGGAGCCCTCAGAGGTGAGACGACCCCTGCGGTTCAGAGGGAGCCCTCAGAGGTCAGACGACCCCTGCGGTTCAGAGGGAGCCCTCACAGGTGAGACGACCCCTGCGGTTCAGAGGGAGCTCTCGGAGGTGAGACGACCCCTGCGGTTCAGAGGGAGCCCTCGGAGGTGAGACGACCCCTGCGGTTCAGAGGGAGCCCTCAGAGGGGAGACGACCCCTGCGGTTCAGAGGGAGCCCTCAGAGGTGAGACGACCCCTGCGGTTCAGAGGGAGCCCTCGGAGGTGAGACGACCCCTGCGGTTCAGAGGGAGCCCTCGGAGGTGAGACGACCCCTGCGGTTCAGAGGGAGCCCTCGGAGGGGAGACGACCCCTGCGGTTCAGAGGGAGCCCTCGGAGGTGAGACGACCCCTGCGGTTCAGAGGGAGCCCTCAGAGGTGAGACGACCCCTGCGGTTCAGAGGGGAGACGACCCCTGCGGTTCAGAGGGAGCCCTCAGAGGTGAGACGACCCCTGCGGTTCAGAGGGAGCCCTCAGAGGTCAGACGACCCCTGCGGTTCAGAGGGAGCCCTCGGAGGTGAGACGACCCCTGCGGTTCAGAGGGAGCCCTCGGAGGTGAGACGACCCCTGCGGTTCAGAGGGAGCCCTCAGAGGTGAGGCGACCCCTGCGGTTCAGAGGGAGCCCTCAGAGGTGAGACAACCCCTGCGGTTCAGAGGGAGCCCTCGGAGGTGAGACGACCCCTGCGGTTCAGAGGGAGCCCTCAGAGGTGAGACGACCCCTGCGGTTCAGAGGGAGCCCTCAGAGGTCAGACGACCCCTGCGGTTCAGAGGGAGCCCTCACAGGTGAGACGACCCCTGCGGTTCAGAGGGAGCTCTCGGAGGTGAGACGACCCCTGCGGTTCAGAGGGAGCCCTCGGAGGTGAGACGACCCCTGCGGTTCAGAGGGAGCCCTCAGAGGGGAGACGACCCCTGCGGTTCAGAGGGAGCCCTCAGAGGTGAGACGACCCCTGCGGTTCAGAGGGAGCCCTCGGAGGTGAGACGACCCCTGCGGTTCAGAGGGAGCCCTCGGAGGTGAGACGACCCCTGCGGTTCAGAGGGAGCCCTCGGAGGGGAGACGACCCCTGCGGTTCAGAGGGAGCCCTCGGAGGTGAGACGACCCCTGCGGTTCAGAGGGAGCCCTCAGAGGTGAGACGACCCCTGCGGTTCAGAGGGGAGACGACCCCTGCGGTTCAGAGGGAGCCCTCAGAGGTGAGACGACCCCTGCGGTTCAGAGGGAGCCCTCAGAGGTCAGACGACCCCTGCGGTTCAGAGGGAGCCCTCAGAGGTGAGACGACCCCTGCGGTTCAGAGGGAGCCCTCAGAGGTCAGACGACCCCTGCGGTTCAGAGGGAGCCCTCGGAGGTGAGACGACCCCTGCGGTTCAGAGGGAGCCCTCAGAGGTGAGACGACCCCTGCGGTTCAGAGGAAGCCCTCACAGGTGAGACGACCGTCCTCTGCTGCCCACGCTGAGCCAGGCTGTGCAGGGAGAAGCCTCCGGATGTCCCACGGGGACTGTCTGTCGACTTACAACACCGTCGTGGTATGAGACCGTGGGGTCACATGTCCCACCCCAGACGCTGTCATGGAAACGAGAAAACGAGTCCCGTGGCATGTCGCACCATCAGCCGCTCCAACAACAACACACACATGCGGCTGCGTGATTCCACCACCTGGCCGTGTGTGTTACACATCCTGAACCTCCAGGAGGTCGCAGGACCTCAGCTGGTGGGGCCCCCGAAATGCCGGCCTTCACAGTTTGGATTGTGTGCTGAGATACAAGCTGAGCCAGTCATCGACTGTTAGACTGGATGCTCATAATTCCTCCAAATGTGATTACGCAGGAAAAAAATCCACTGTGCAAATGTTTTAACAGACCTAACAAATTGGAACAACCAAAGATGAGTGGAGGTCTAACTTGTTCACTGTTTCTCCACCAAGAGAGAGGCTGTAATGAAAAAAACAAACCAAAGCATTGTAACTATGTAGCTTTTGAGGCATGTGTTATTGTATTCATTGTCACTGCATATACATGAGGGACTCTGCAAGTGATACAAAAAAGTGCAGAAGCACACCATTCGCACTCCACAATCTCAGAGTGTTCGAACAGCAAATTGGTGTCATCACAATTTAGACAGCAGGCTAAAGTTTGTCTCCCTCAGTGTTGTGTAGCGCAGCCAGCTGTGTACCCCCAGTACATACCCCCAGTATTGTACCCCCAGTATTGTACCCCCAGTATTGTACCCCCAGTACCATACCCCCAGTATCATACCCCCAGTACCATACCCCCAGTATTGTACCCCCAGTATTGTACCCCCAGTATTGTACCCCCAGTATTGTACCCCCAGTATTGTACCCCCAGTATTGTACCCCCAGAATTGTACCCCCAGTATTGTACCCCCAGTATTGTACCCCCAGTATTGTACCCCCAGTACCATACCCCCAGTATTGTACCCCTAGTATTGTACCCCCAGTACCATACCCCCAGTATTGTACCCCCAGTATTGTACCCCCAGTATTGTACCCCCAGTACCGTACCCCCAGTATCATACCCCCAGTATCGTACCCCCAGTATTGTACCCCCAGTACCGTACCCCCAGTACCATACCCCCAGTATTGTACCCCCAGTATCATACCCCCAGTATTGTACCCCCAGTATTGTACCCCCAGTATCATACCCCCAGTATTGTACCCCCAGTATCATACCCCCAGTATTGTACCCCCAGTATTGTACCCCCAGTATTGTACCCCCAGTACCGTACCCCCAGTATTGTACCCCCAGTATTGTACCCCGAGTATTGTACCCCCATTACCATACCCCTAGTATTGTACCCCCCGTATGGTACCCACAGTATCGTAGTAACGTAGTATCATACCCCCAGTATCCTAGTATGGCACCCCCAGTATGATACCCCCAGTATGATACCCCAGTATGGAACCCCCAGTATGGTACCCCCAGTATGGTACCCCCAGTATCGTAGTAATGTACCCCCAGTATGGTACCCCCAGTATGGAACCCCCAGTATGGTACCCCCAGTATCATACCCCCAGTATGGTAGTAATGTACCCCCAGTGTGGTACCCCCAGTATGGTAGTAATGTACCCCCAGTGTGGTACCCCCAGTATGGTAGTAATGTACCCCCAGTGTGGTACCCCCAGTATGGTAGTAATGTACCCCCAGTGTGGTACCCCCAGTATGGTAGTAATGTACCCCCAGTGTGGCACCCCCAGTATGGTAGTAATGTACCCCCAGTATGGTACCCCCAGTATGGTAGTAATGTACCCCCAGTGTGGCACCCCCAGTATGGTAGTAATGTACCCCCAGTGTGGCACCCCCAGTATGGTAGTAATGTACCCCCAGTGTGGCACCCCCAGTATGGTAGTAATGTACCCCCAGTGTGGCACCCCCAGTATGGTAGTAATGTACCCCCAGTGTGGCACCCCCAGTATGGTAGTAATGTACCCCCAGTGTGGCACCCCCAGTATGGTAGTAATGTACCCCCAGTGTGGCACCCCCAGTATGGTAGTAATGTACCCCCAGTGTGGCACCCCCAGTATGGTAGTAATGTACCCCCAGTGTGGCACCCCCAGACAAAGTGAGGTCAGGCTTTGTACGAGGGAGCGGTGTTGAGGACATCCCTCACTCAGACTCAGAGGTTCAACTTAACAAAGAGCACAAGTCTCGGTGGAACTTAGACAACGTCTGAGTGGCGTTGCGTGCAAATTCCTTTCTTCACTTTGTATTACATTTCACCACACAGTGGCTCCTTTCTGTTCCCATTCTACGCCAGATCTGTAATTTCATTCATCCCCTTTGAGGCCCCCGTGAAATAATTTTTTTCCATTATCCAGGACGTGTCACAAAGGAGCCGGAGTGTTTGGGGAGGGAAGACGAGGAAAGTGACGAAGAAACAAGACGACTTCTGTCGCCCGCCGTCATTCCCTCTCTCCTTTAGAGATCAGATTTCCCCCACTTTAATCATCCTCAATCAATCACTAATCTAACGTCACCTTATCTATCTGGATGGCTGCACCGCGCCGATCGACAGAGTCAGGGAATGGAGGACAGAGGGGGAGGAAGTGAGGGAATAGAGATAGAGCCTCAATTATTAATTGGGCTGGAGAGAAATCTGTCAGCCGTGATCAGCAGCATTCAAGTAAACACATCTAAATAAACTTCATGGATACCTTTTTATGTTCTATGTTTCTGTACATGTGGTTTTTGTTGTGGGGGGGGGGGGGGTTCTTGATTGTGTTTTGGTCATGTATTTAATGTCATGTGCACGTGAATGTCATGTCAATATCAATGATGCTGAGTACTGTACAACAGTGTTCTAACACTGTTAAGTTAAATGTTCATCATCATCAAAGAACAAAATGAAGAAAAGTGTCTGTTTGTAGCTAAATTCCGAAGTCCTGTTATAGAACAAAAGTAAATAAAATTACATACACTCAGAGAGATATTTCTGCTCAGCTAATTACATAGTTCAGTGTGTATTGTAGGCCATTATTTTGGCACATTCCAAGACAGATTAAAACCAATAGCTTTTTAATGAGCACTCCAATAGAGAACAGTGTTTTCTGAAAACAAAACTTCCCCTGAATCATCTGGTGTAATAGACCATCATAAATAGCATACTGTTGAAATCTCATCAAATATGAAAAAGAGACTGAAACAGATAAAGACCCTTTTTCACTTTCATTCAATGTGGTACATTTGAGTTGAAGGTTTCATATACATACCCACACACACACACACAGACACCCACACACACACACACACACACACACACACACACCCAAACACATGCACACACATGCACAAGCACACACACGCAGACACACATACACACACACACACACACACACACAATGTTGTATTCATTGAAACCCGCCAAACATTGAGAGATTTTACAAGTATGAATACATTTATTAGATTTTTAAGAGCTGCTTTTTTGTGCTGTGGGTGTTGTCCATTATGGGCTTGCTGTGACACTTTATGGGCCTGTAATGCCAAAATATGTGATACAAATAAACTGCACTGAATTCTGATGCGGCGTAGGCAGTAAAGGTAATGATATAGACCACTGTTGCTGAAGTAATGATCTAGGTTAGAAGATCACTGTTCACACATTTTCTTTCCTTTCATGTGCGTGTGAATGCATGACTGTGCGGGACTATTATTTATTTGTTTGGTTGGTTTTATTACTCACCTCCCCACGAATCCCGCTTCAAACTCAATTTCCCGCAATACTTCAATACAATAACAAACAGAATGGCAAGTGGTTGTGTTAATGCAACAATGGGGTTTGTTCCATGTCTGTTTTTTTTTTTTTGGGGGGGGGGGGTTTCAATCAACAGTGGGGGGGAACACTTGATTCAGTCTCCTGGCCTCTGATCTGTTGTTCTGCCGCCATTGATTTCCCCTGCTGCCCACTCCCCTCTGTGACTGTCACTCTTACTGCTCCTGGATCAGCGCAGCCTCCAGCTCTACTGGAGCTGCTCTCCCCTTGAATTTACATTCCTGAGACCCCAAGAATATCAACATATAACAATATCTGCAATACTGCCCCCTCATCAAATGAATGCATAGAATTATATAACATAAACACAGAGAGAGAGAGTGTGAGAGAGAGAGTGAGAGAGAGAGAGAGAGAGAGAGAGAGAGAGAGAGAGAGAGAGAGAGAGAGAGAGAGAGAGGTAAAGAAACACTTTTACTGAACTTTATTTTACACTCATCATTGTGACAAAATCCTTATCACTACTCTAGTCCCATAAGATGTTGAGTGGGTCCAAGTTGTCCATCTTTACACACTTACACAATGAAGTAGGGGGGGAGAGAGACAGAGACAGGGACAGGGACAGACAGAGTGTGAGAGAGAAATACACACACACACACAAATACACAGTTGGAGGGTGAAATGAAATCCAATTTTGTAAAAAAGTTTGGGTGCATGTGTGTCATCACGAGTGCCCCCCCCCCCCCCCCCCCCCCGGTCTCATCAGCAGCATCATCGGTACCTCCAGCGCAGGAGTCCTTCTTCTCATTAACATCACCAGCATCATCATCATCATCATCATCATCGCCGTCTGCTGCCCGCGTGCCGCGGTACAGTTGCTGTTGACTTTGTCGCCATGGCAACTGAGAGTTGCCGAGACGGAGAGCTGGCAACGGTGTCAGTGAGTGCAAGGTTGCACTTTTCACTCCCATAAATGATCCCTTACCTTTAGCCCCTGGGAGAGAGACAGAGACAGAGACAGCGAGAGAGAGAGGCAGCTGTGCTGTGATGGAATGATAATAAACTATGAAAGAGTGTGAGAGAGAGAGAGAGATGGAGAGACATAAACTATTGTGTAAGTGTCTCTACATCTCTGCATCATGCGTCTGATTGTGTTTTCTCTAATGGGTATCTCAGGGAGAGCGGGGCTGCAGAACATTTCATGGATGAACTCACCTCCCTCTCACCTCTCCCTCTACATCAGCTCATCGCCTTTCTTCGTTACGTCAACATATGTTGAGAACAGGCTGTTCACCCTCGAGGACATGTGAGGGATGCAGTCAGTATACTTTTGACAGCCATGACTTTGCATAAGGGATTGTGTGACTGGTTAGTATGGCTGGAGACTTGGCTGGGTGTGTGAGGGAGAGAGGGAAGGAGTGAGTGAGAGAGTGCCAGAGTGAGTGAGCGCGTGAGAGAGTGGGTGAGTAAGTGAGAGAGTGTGTGAGTGAGTGAGAGAGTGAGTGAGAGAGTGGGTGAGTGAGCGAGAGAGCGCCAGAGTGAGTGAGCGAGGGAGAGAGAGGGGGTGGGGGGGGGGGGGGGTGAGTGAGGTGTGCGTGTGTTTGTGCGCTTGCTTTCTGGGCTTGTGTTTGGTGTGTGTGTGAACTCCTTCTCCATCTCCTGCTGGGAGTTGTGTGTCGGTGTGAGAGCGCGATGACTCCTTCTACAGCGGTGCAGGTTCTGCCAGGGCGGGGAGCAAGCGACAAACTCCTCGCAGGACCTTTTTCAACGTGGAGGCAATCAATGGAGCCTCCGCCAGTACAGGAGGCAGCCGGAGGCTGCCGTGTTTGTGTTCCGGTGTGTTCAAAGGAAGTGTGTGTGTGTGTGTGTGTTGTGTGTGTGTGTGTGTGTGTGTGTGTGTGTGTGCATGTGTGTGTGTGTGCGTGTGTGTTTGTGTGCGTGTGCGGGTGTGTGTGGTGTGTGTGTGTGTGTGTGTGTGTGTGTGTGTGTGTGTGTGTGTGTGTGTGTGGTGTGTGTGTGTGTGTGTGCGTTTGTGTGTGCATGTGTGTGCGTGTGTGTGTGCGTGTGTGTGTGTGTGTGTGTGTGGGTGGGTGGGTGGGCGGAATGTGCGTGCACGTGCGTATAGGTGTGGTGTTTGAGTGTGTGTGGGTGTTACTCTAGTTAACTGTAAGTACAGCTAGGAGTGAGTGGATGGATATCAGTACTGACAGAGTCTCAAACTAGATTTATACCGTTTATATTACACCTAATACTGCAGGTTGCCCTGAGGTCGCCATTTTGACATAGTGAGTATGTGTGTGTGTATAAGTGTGTGTGCATTATGTGTGTGTGTAAGTGTGTGTGCATTATGTGTGTGTGTGTGTGTGTGTGTGTGCATCTACAGCCTGGAAGCACACATGTGCACACACACCCACACGTGCGCACGTGTTTCCACACTTGGCTCTTATAAGTACAAGTACTTGGTGAGTACACAGTGACCTTTACAATGTTCCCTCTCGGAGTGCTGTTGCACATTACCACTCATTATGTTAATGTATGCGGTAATATATGTGGTAAAGTCAAGTGACGCTTGATCTCCGAGCAATAAAGTAGACGTGGATCAGAGAGTCTTCAAATCTTTAAGCGTGTTGGCAACCATTCTGAAATAATGTCAAAACTCATACCTCCGTTGCCAAGTTTACAGAATTCATGAAAAAGAATATCTGCAAAATGTCAAAAAAAAAACAACTAATTTTTCCTCTTGGCAGATTCACCTTGGAGCAAAGCCCGTGCAACGACAGTCTGTGGCGGCGGTCGGAGACACCGTGCAGCGCAGCTCTGGCGGTCAGCGAGCTCGGTCCCCGCCAGCCACAGCGGGGAGCGGGGAGGAAACAGGTGAGGGCGGTGAGACGCAGAAAAAGGCCGAAGCGAAATGGTGGAAGATAACGTTTAGCTAGCGGAGAAGCATGTAGACGACGTTAACCAAAGCTTTGTTTGTGAGGGACTGGATGACAGCTCAAGCTGTTGCAAAATGGCAGGCGAACAAATATGAGGAGGCCAAGTAGGAGAGAGAGAGAGAGAGAGAGAGAGAGAGAGAGAGAGAGAGAGAGAGAGAGAGAGAGAGAGAGAGAGAGGAGAGAGAGAGAGAGAGAGAGAAAGAGAGAGAGAGAGAGAGAGAGAGAGAGAGAGAGAGAGAGAGAGGGGGGGGGGAGTGAGAAAAATAGAGAGCAAGGGAGAGAGAGAGAAATAGATTGAGAGCGCGAGAGAGACAAAAATAAGAATGAGAAGATGTCAACGCAGTCACGAATGAATGCCTTGTTAAATTAGACTTAGATCATTAACACACTCATTAAACTCTCGTTATTAGCATCGCAAACACAGATGTCACTTAATTTGCCTCAAACAGCTCTCCTCGCCAACATATTCCTTTGTCATCTCTTCCTGGAACAATCACCGCCTACCGCCCCCGTCACCAGGCTACCGGAGCCCCCAGTCACCACGATATCACGGCAACAGCGAGCCGGTTTGTAGGGAAAACAACACGCGGTTCAAAGCGGGGCCAAGATCTCCCGACGTGCAAAAAACAAACACATCAAAGACCCGGAGGAAACTCTGGGGATGTCTCGGCGCCAAACTGAACTTAGACAGAATAAGTTCTGTAAGAATGAGCTGCTCAGGAACACGTTCATTAGATCTATGTGCCTTCACCCACTTGACATTGATAATGTCGATGAATGCGTCACTTGGATATGCTGTCCCAGTCTTACATCAGCCACCCTTCACACATCCTCTCTGTTTCTCTCCGTCTTTTGGTTTTTTCTTCAGAAATGCGGCAACGTTGGCCGTAAAGAATGTCTTCAGAATATCACACCAAACTACCCTTGAAGAAGAGGGAAGGACTG